>VZSR01003807.1:47619218-47705772 GCA_013398615.1 Brachypodius melanocephalos | reverse complement strand
ACTTTCATCCATGTCATCAATAAAAATATTGAAATAGACTGGATGTACACAATCTTGTAGCGACTGTTCAGTGTAATAAAATGAAAATGTGGGGTCTGCAAAACTCAAACCACCGAATGTTATTCCTTTGCTACAGACATGGTTAACACACACTGCCAGCCCACCCAGAGTCTTTTCACAAAGTGTCAGCTCCTATTTGTCTTACTGGGGTGTTTAGTCCCACCTGGGTTATGTGAAGTCAGAATTTACAGTGGACTGTAACATTGTAGTGATTTGTTTCCTAGTAGTTTTAGACCTGTAGGTTTCAGTGGAAGCATTCACAGGAAACTTGCCCAACATATGCAAATCAAAATTAAATAAATAAAAAGCGATACCATGTTGCATAGCGACTGACTACTGACACTGACACCCTAAGTTCCTGAGGTCATAGTGTCTCTAACATAAAAGGTAAGATAAAGGAAAACTGTGAAGCTCAGAAAATTTCAGGCAAAATATTTATAAATCTGGTTATTTCTCCTCAATAATATGAAAACTGCTACTTTAGCAATTAGCACAATTATCCCTTCACAATCTCATAAAACCCAACCATTTATACATCCTGAATGAGAACCTTCCCTTTCAACAGTTCTTACCACCAAATCAAAAGACATTAAGAATTATACCATTCAGATTAATTCCTTCCAGCCTAAGGGCTAGAAGCTTACTTCCCTTTTAACTGAAGGGTAAAAATCTCACATAATCCAATGACTCCCGAGGCTTCAACTATGAGGAAAACCAATTCAGAAAGAAATTTAAATCACGAGACGTGGCAACACCAACACATTAAGCAATGCTTTTAAATTGAAAGGTATGGAAAAATTTCAGACCTCTTTCCAAAGCATAAAATGATAAACATTGAAATGTATCAAGCCCAAGCCCACAAAGCACTCAGAGAAAATTCCTCTACCTCACAAAAAAAAAACCAACTTCTACAAAGAGCACAAGAAAATGAAATGAGTGAATCATTGATAGCCTTTACATTTTTTTCACTAATAATTTTAATATTATTAATAATAGTAATAAAAAGGCCTAACAATGGATCATAGTCCCTACTTTGGTAAAATTCTCACTGAGTTATATTGTTATTTTGCTGTGGTTTTGGTTCAGCACGGACATTTCATTCTACAACTGATTCTCAAAATAAAGACAGAAAAGTGCAAACAACTACATCAAAGTCTGATGTAGCAATGAATATTTCTGTTGGAAATTTACTTGTTTTCTTTTTAAAGCAGTGGCATATCTAGGTCTGCCTGAGATTAGGATCATTAACTATTCTGGGTATGATTCCTTTGTGACTTCATGGAATTTCTATGGTACCTGGGGAATGGGAGAAATCTTAAGAGCAGTTATAGTCACAATGAACTGGAGGACTGCAAATAAAAAATACATTAAAAATTAAGCCTGACAAATGGCAGCAAGTGTTAGTGGGGAGGTAGAAACATCACTGTATTATCCCAATAAACTCTCACATCTTCCTGGTTAATTTTTCTTCTGTTATTAAGCACCTCTAACAAAGACAGACTTTAACCTACTTTATATTCAGAATGATTCATGCAAATTTACCTCCTTTTGAGGCAGGGGGTCATGTGTTTAAGTTCATTCTATGATAAGTAATATCTACATAGACTTTTGATGTATAATAATGAGGCATGTTTTGCAGATACATTAAAAATCGAGGCCCACAAAAATGAACTATTTGTGGATTCAATTCACACATACAAAATTCAAAACAGAAGGGCTGAAAAGGATCATAAATACATTTTGAAATTTTGTATCTACCCTCCCATAGTACGTGGTCTTATTTTTTACTGTGTGGTTCAGTATTACAGCAAAAGGATCCAACAGTTCTCACTGTATCTAGACAATGAAGGCATGCACCATGAGAGCTGTGGCTGTGGCAAAGAATCTCAACATAAATTTGCACACAGCTATTTTTCCAAATATAAGGCTTTCCTGGCAGGCAGTCAGTCACGCAGGAATTGCCAACGCTCTGTAGATAGGGCAATTATAATTCTCTGTGCATTGCTGCTAGACCACCTGCACGTTCACATGTGATGGAAGTCAGATTTGAACCCAGCTCTCAGGAGATGAATGCCAGCCCACTGCTATTTACTATCAGCCTATTTTTCATTATCTTTTGTTATAATTAAGAAACACTATTTATAACTACACCTGACAAACAACTAAGCATGGTGGAAGCTAGCAGATGTACCTTGCACTATAAAACTTGGAGCTGAGATACTGCATTCATTTTGGGGGTGGGGGATTATGCAAAGCCCGTATTTTCATGTATCATGCTTTGCTTTCATCAACATTGTATTGCAGTTGGAAGTGCATAATGTTTTGTGAGGATACGGAGAGAGAATGTCAAATTCTGCTTCAGATAATGCTTCCAATATTTTTATTGGAAGCACGCCTGTAGTTTTTTCATTAATGAATTCTATTAGATTCATTAAAATAACATTTTGCTTGAAAAAATGTTGGAAAAATGAAAATTTAATGATGTCAAATGAGTCATCATTTCTCTATCAAAAGTCTCATTATCTATCAGATAATGAAGGGGAAAACAGTTCTACCAATTATTTAAAAGGGCAGTTTAGACCACTAGCTGCAGTATTACTCTACTTAAACAAAATACAGAAAATTATGAAAGAATATAACAGTTACTCACTTAAAGGAAGCTTTTAGGAAATATTTTAAATTCATCTACTTCTGACTGGATGGATGATAAACAAATAACTACATGCTGAAGCAATAAAAACAAATTACTCTGCCAACTTCCCTCTGAAGTGTCACCATGTAGGATGGCACGTATTTCAAAACATTACACTTCATCTCCATCCAGGACTGAGTGAATTTTACCTGGAAACCAAGCATTTCATATTGGATAAACTAAATAGTGAAAAAATATTTTGATTTCCAGACGGACACATTTGTTTTTTCTCTTTACTGAAGCACTGGTAAACAACAAACTTGGGCTTTTCATGGTTTAAAGATAGGACACTCCCTATGGCATCCTCTTTTTGTGATAGTGTGTAAAAAATTCAAAATAGTTAAGAATTTAAAACTTATTGCCAATATAAACCATGCTGCAAAAATGTATCCCATGCACACTTTTGAAAACATTAGTCATAACTGGATAATTTTCACACCCACAGCAGAGTAAGGGAAAATGCAAATAATTTAAAACAAAATATCACTTGAGTGCAAAACTGTCTCTCAAGGCTTTCAGAATAACAGGCAATGGCATGAAGAGATGCCTTAAATCAACAACAGGAAACCAGGCAAGAGAAATATCTAGACAAGAGCTCTACAGAGCAGCATTGGAAACAAAGTGGGTACTAAAACAAATATTATTTTTCATATTTTCCCAGCAATTACGCTCCTCAGTCAGAACCCCTAGGAAGTGACTGGGGTTTGTGTTGCGCTTTCAGCACTGGCATGTAAGAGTTTTGATTCCCCTGACCTCTGAATACAAAGTCACACACTGAGGTGCCTGCCAAGCGGGCGTGTAGTCTGGATCC
Source organism: Brachypodius melanocephalos (assembly GCA_013398615.1). Lineage (NCBI taxonomy): Eukaryota > Metazoa > Chordata > Aves > Passeriformes > Pycnonotidae > Brachypodius > Brachypodius melanocephalos. The sequence goes on along the minus strand of VZSR01003807.1, from coordinate 47,702,209 downwards.
TTCTGGGATCTCCCGCGGCAACATCCAAGCCAAGCAGGCAACTTCTCTGGCAAGGAGCAGGAGCAGGTGAGGGCTGTGGGCAAAGCGAGCGAGCAGAGGCTCTGCAGTCACAGACCCGAGCAGCTCTGCACGCATTGACAGCGAGGTCAATAACTGAGCTCAGGGCTGCTTTTGGACACAGGGAGCTCTGGCACGTACAGTAAAACACAGCTTTTCTCCAAGTAACCAATTCCTTTGGGAATGACACAAATCGGCAGGCCGGTTAGGGTAACACAGATGAAGAGCTCATTTTGTGTTGGGAATGAGAAAAAAAACAAACCAAGAAATGAAAGAGGACATCATGTGTTTCATGCAAAATGAAAAGTTCGCTATGTGAATTCATTAACAAAAGACCACGACAATATGTACCAGGGTAAAGAGAACAACTTCTGACCTTGAAATTGCGTGCTAAATAAATTACCTCAGAGCGAAAGTGATGAGTTCTCATGACAGCATCTGGAAGGGAAGCAGAAAGACACAGAGGCTCCACCAGCTGCACCAAGCATTTCGGCCCGGCTAACGGGTTTACCCCGCCGCTCGCCCTTTGGCGCACACTCCGGGACGGCTCCGGCCCTTCAGGCACAGCCGGCAGCTCCGCCTGGCATTTATATTTAATTCATCGGGAAGAAGTTCGGCATAAAGTTCTGCTGCGCTTTGACAGACCGGGCTGGGCTGGGGGGTTTCCCAGCCTCTCACCTCTCTCCCTCTAGCCGAGGTTTCGCTGAGGGATGGGTGGAGACAAGGCTGCCGCAGTCCTGGGCTCGGCTTGAATTTTCTTTAAAGCCTTTGCCCGGCTAAACCGTGCCACGGCGGCCCTCCGCCGCCAGAAAGCTGGGGATGGGCCGGGGACACCCCCCCGCCGCCCTCAGGGACCGGCAGCGTCTCTTACCTCGGCTCCTTGAGCGACCTGAAAAGACGGATTTGATGGGATGCCTCGCTTTCTGGAGCCTGCGGTGCCAGCAGCAGAAGAATAAAATCGTGGCGATGGTCCCCAGCAGCAGCAGGAGCAAGAAGAGGGCGCACTGGATGCTGTAGGGTCTCAGCAGGACCAGGAAAGCCGCGGCAATCATGGCTCAAGCGCCCGGGTGCCCCTGTGCGTGCGCGGGTCTGCGGCGAGCGGCGGGGGGCCGGGCAGCGCCGGGCAGCCTCTCCCCCCGGCAGCGGGGCGGGCATCGCCGCCGGCACCGCGCTGCTGGAGCCGGCGGCCGGGCGGGAGGCGGCGGCGCGGGGGAGGAGGAGGAGAAGGAGGAGGAGCGGGATGAGATTCAGGCCGTGACTCAGCAGCAGCCGCCGCCGCGGCGATGGTTGCCGTGGGGCTGCCCCTCCGTGCGGGCACGGCCGCCGGGAGCGGGGAGCGCGGCGCGCAGAGCCGGAGCGCCCGCGGGCATCGGCGGGCGGGGCGGGGCCGGGCGCCGCATGGCAGCCGGCGCGGGCACGGCGGGGCGGGGCGGCAGGAGGAGGAGGAGGAGGTGGAGGAGAAGGAAGAAGAACAAGGTGCCGCCGGTGTCGGGAGGGAGGAAGGAACGCGCAGCGGTGCATCCCGCCGCCGAGGGGTCTCGGCCAGTGACATCACCGCTGGAGCTGCTGAGAGAGTCGGAAAATGGCTGCTGCGAGGTACCGGGGGACTCCCCGAGGGAAAAGAGGGGCCGTGACCGAGGGGCGCGGGGTGTCGGCAGCGGCGAGCGCAGGTCCGTGAGGGAAGGGGGTCTGTGGCGCACCCGGCACCCGAGGCGTCGGTCGAGGCCGGTTTCGCGGCGGGGGAAGGGATTGGGAAATAATGAGATCCATCCTGACAAGGTGACCAGGGCCCTCGTGCGGTGCTGCCCCGTGTCCCCGGTGCCGGCATTTAGTCGGCAGCCAGGTGCGGTGGGCCGGGCCCGGGCAGTGTGCGCGCTGCCCGGCCGAGCCCTGCGCGGGAGGCGCCGGGGCCGTGCAGAGCAGCGCCCGCGGGGTCCCTCGCACTGCAGGAAACTGCAACGCGCTGCAGCCAGTGTCAGCCCCGTGCCCTTCGCTCGCCGCCCGGCCGAGCTGGTGCAGCATCAAAACCCCGCCATGTGCGGGTAGCTAATGCAGATGATAACGAGAGTTCACCTTTGTCGCTGTTTCTACCTCTGTAGTTGTTACTGTGATAGTCCAGACTTCCAAAGACTCTTTCAGAGGTGTTTGAAAATGCAGTTCTAAAATCCCTCACAGACACGCAGAAAAAAAATCACTTGCTGAAAATATAGCCAGGTACCATTTTGCAATATTGGGGAAATGTTACTGGGGGAAAGGTTCATTCAAGGCAAAACTCATGTGCTTTTCATGCATCTTTGATGTGAGCAAATAAATCTGAAGAACGTTTCCAAAACTTCATAGAGATAATTAAAATATCTGTGTAAATATTGGAGAAACATTGAAATGTTACTGCTTTATATGACTGACATGAAGCTACAGAAAAGCATATGTGTAAATTTAAGTTAAACTAAAAAATACGCAAGCTGAAAAGACAGAGAGGGAAATGGATCTGCGGTAGCATAAATAAGAACAGGAAAAATAATCTCTAGATTAGTGAAATTAATCTATTACTGGGCTAATTATATTGTAACACTTTACTGTACCCTTAAAGTTAAGGAAATCTTTTATCATTGAAAGATGCTCATGATGGGGGGGCGGGGGGTGTAAGTTAAAAAAAAAGAGGAAAAATTGGATTTTAGATCTCTAACAGTTTATTCCAGGAATTTTGTATAATTTCATGCTATACCCCAACAGAGTGAGCCAAAATAGTCTGTCCTATTACTTTGTAAAATGGAAAGTTGCTACATTGCAGCCATGGATTCATAGCTTTCCCTCACTGCCTAGAAACTGCCAAATGCTGTAAGGTTGTGTTGCATCACGTGGTGCAATATTGAAATCTTTCCTAATACCGCAGTACACTGCAGTAGAATGGTTTTAATGCAGATTACCTGGAGATTATTCAAAAGGTCCATGCTACCTCACTGAAACATGGAACCAGTTGGTGTGACCCTCCTGGCATCACGCTGCAGTGCCACGCTGCAGGAGATTGCGGGAGCAGGAAACTTTTCAACACCTTTAGCTCTGCACTGATTTATTGTTTCAGAGTGGGATGATAGAGCAAAAGTAGCATGGCAGTGACTGCACGGTAAATCACAGAGAACTGAGGGGGAACGGTTCTTTTCACATCATTCTCAGGTAACAGTGCATAGAAATCATCTGACAGACAAATCTCTAGCAAAGGCTTTTTAGTTTAAGGTTTATAGCTTTTCCCTTTTAAGAGTTAGAGCTCACTGGAGCCTTGAGGATAATGTTTTTCCAAAAGGATATAATAACTTTCATGACAGCTGCTTATTTTTTTTTTTCAAAAGCAAAAGAAAGTACAGTTTAGTACAAGAAATGCTGACATGTGTGATTTTTCAGAGAACTGCTGCTCCAGGCTTTTGAGTCAACTATCTCACATGTACACCAAATTGCTGCACTGGCTTTCTTTATATTCATTACTGCTCTGTGGTTGTTAAATACTGCAGGGTATGGTAGTGTGGTTAAAATATTATTTCCATGGTGAATACAGTTTAAATTGCTGAAATTACTACACATTAAAAATAAGCAAATTGTGTGTGGGTAATTTTGTTTCCCCCAAATAGTAATAAAGAGAATTTAAGAGAGGTTTTATATGTATCACACTTTTAATCTAAGATTCTTTACAGAATGTTTTTTAGGGGACTTTTCCTAAATCTTAAGGATGATAAACAGAGAAGACAAAAGAAATGAAGAGAGAAGGTTAAAACAAAGCCTCTCATCTGAGATTTGATCTCAGAGGGGAAATCCCGGAGGTGAAGCCATTGCAGAGAAGAAGTAAAAGAAGGTAAAAAAGTCTTGAGACTAACTGTGATCACAGGGAGGGGAATGGGAGAGGAGGTCAGAAGTTGTTGAGAAGTGAAATTAAGTGTTTTATAGTCTAAGAAGGCAATTTTTGATTTTGCAATAAGCAAAGGGTCCTGCTGCCATTTCAGAGTACACATAATGTGAGGGCACTTTTGCAGAGATGTGAGCAGGTGGGATGTAGGGTGCTCTGCAGATGCTTGTTTTGATGGGGACCACAGGCAAACAGAGCAGTGGCAAAGTCACTGACATAGCTGAAGCTTTTGGCAGCAGTGTGGGAAGCAGCCTTTCACTTGAGCAATGATGAGGGATGAGGTGGTGATAATTACTTGGGCAGAGGGATCAAAAAGGAAAGTTCTGCTTCAGAGAACCCACACAGAAGAGGTGACTAGCAAATGTTTGGAAGAGCACAGGAGGATGTTTCTGTGGTTACAGTTACTTCTGAATGCAATTTACCTATTTTCCCAAGTTGTGTGAGGTAGGGAAACAACATGGAAATTGTGTCAAACTCCTGCAGTTTAATGTAAGAGTTGAACAGGGAACGTGCTGTAGCAGCAGCAGCTCTCCTGCAGGGAGACAAGGCGGTGTTGACCTCAAATATTCTTTCAGCAGGTCTCTCATGATAGCCTGTTCTGACTTAGCAGTTTTGCCAAGCAAGGCTGAAGGATGAGATCCTTTCTTCCCTTACCCTTGTCCTGCTTGCAGAATAGCAGCAGTCTCTGGGCTAGTGCATATTCCTTGATAATTTAGGTGATGTGCAGCCACACCTTTTAAAAGAAACTAAAAATTGTAGCTGAATGCCATAGATTAGGCTGACAGGCAAAAAAATATTGCAAAAAGAAAATGTGATGGCATGTTGAGTGGAGAAACCATGTCTGCTGACCTCCCCCACTGTGAGCCATGGGATTCAAGGACGCTCCACAGCTCTATGAGGACATCTGTCTGCTCCTGCAGACTGAGGCCTTGTGGACCTCATTTTGCAGCTGTAAGACTCCCTGTATCAGTGAGCTGAGGGAAAAAGGTCACATGTTGGATCTGGTGCTGTGGACATAAGAATACAAGATGATGGACAAAAATGATTTCAGAAGAGCAGCTGAGTCAGTAAAAGGATAAGATCATCTCTTTTCACTGGTATGTAGGTATGCTTTAAGGACTGTGTTTGTACTAATTAATTATAATTGAGTAAAATATTCTGCCTAAATGACTACTTAACTGGTTAGAAGTGTTCTCTAATCATCTAATACTTTGTAACAAAACATTTTTGTTTTTCCTCATCAAACAAGGACCAAAGTAAATACAGTCGAAACAAAAGAGGCAAGCAAATAAAATACAGAAGACATAGAATCTGAGTGTTATCAACTTCATTTGATGAAATAATTGACTTTCCCCCTCAATATTCTACTCACAGATTACATGATGCCATCACTGCTACACTAGCAGCTTAAATGTAACATAGGAAATGTTGTGAGAGTTTCTGATAGATGATTAAACCATATAAAACACTTTCTTCAGTTGAAAGAATAACATTTGCTGGCTTGATATACGCAGCCTATTTAAAAAAATCTGATATATGAAATGAAATGTTCTAAATTCAGCAGGTTTATTACAAATCTTCATTCTGCAAAACTTGCTAAATTGTTTACTCCATACACTGCTTTGTATGGTTAAAAGGCACACCAGCATTAGCTGATTCTCACAATATCTTTGAAATTAGGTAAATGTGTACTATTATTTCAGATTCATTGAAAAGAAAAGGTGAAATATAAATTTAAAGGTTGTATGATTTACCAAAGACCAAACTCTGTGATTCCAGTGCTACAGACTAAACCCATCCATGGCTGGAACATTCTGCCTTCAGCAAGTGTCATAAGTAACCCTGTAAAATCAAATTCTTGTCAGACTTATATATGTAGAGGTAATTGTCCCTGTTTTGTGGTTTCATCAGCTCAAGCAACTTGCAAATTTAAATTCCCTCTGCTTATTAGACTGAATGTAAATCAAGTGGAGAATGAGCCATACAGTTGTACACTCATGGCTCGTAGTGTTGCTGGGAAAATGCTGGCAGGAATTCCGTGGGCATTAATTGACTTTGTAGACAGAGAGGTTGCTCTTGAGCCTAGATGGAAATATACTGCTGAAGCTCCTATGGCACTGTTTTTTTATCACAGCAGCAGTGTGCCCCTTTGTCCTTGGTTGAAACTTGCTCTGTATTCATTTTTGGCAGTGTTTAAAGTAGCAGTTGTCAATCTGTATGTGGCCTTACATCTCAGAGGGAATTGCACTTCATTACTATTTTAACTATATAATTGAAAGTTGTTTAAGAATTGTTTCAGACTGATATACAACACTGATCATTCCAGTATTATATTACTTTATAAAGTTAGGTTGAACTACATACAGTAAAAAGACCTTTAATTTTACAGGAAGGGAAAAAATAGCTCTAGTAAATTTTGAGGTTTTTATCCTTGCAGAGAAGATGCTTTGCTGTCAATTCTCTTAAGTGCGTGCAGAATTACTCTTAGTTGAAATAATGTTCCCTGGAGTAAGAGGACAATATATATGTCTCTTTTTCTCTTTTTCTAGTTCACTTCTTTAGTAGTAATGCAGATTTTTTTTCTCTTCCTACCTACCAAAATGCTGCAAAACCAGAGCAATTGGAGAAGAGCATTGGAGTAAAAGAGCAAGCACTTTGAGTATTAATCTTCCATGACTTCTCATCTATGATCACTCACCTATGACAGCCAGTAAAGACATAGAAGTAGCAATAGTAAACATGCTGCTGAGTTATTAAATACTAACCAAAAATCAAGCCTGGAATTTTCTAGCTGCTGTTTCATTTCTTTGCTTTTAAGAGTTGAAGGGAGAATGCCACCAACAGTAACGCTTTGGGGTAGAATGAAAGATACAGTTTCTACTACCTTATAAAAAGATTAAGCTTCATTCTCTTATAACCTCTCATATCAAGTTATCAGAGGGTTTGTTTGAATAAGTCCAATTTGAAAGTGCATTAATTGCATATGGAAAGTATGTCTAACATTTTTTTCAGCCTTTTAGGAAAAAGTTATTTGACTGCTTGGGCTGTTGCGTGGAGCAAATGCACAATTATCGCACCTCAGCACAGATCTGCATGTGGTCAAACTTTCTCTAATGATCCCATAAATATGTTTAGACAAGATAAGTGATGCAGCACTGTTATTTAATGTTGATCATTTGGGAGCTGTTAAATGGATTGTATTGGATCACCCAAACCAGGTCGTAATGAGCACAGCCAAGTGTTTGACTTTACAGAGCTGTGTTGACTGTTCCTCCTTCCAGGCTACTTACTGCTTCTAAGTGTCTGTATATATTAACCTGCATGGAAAGAGCTTTCTTGGGATTATTCAAACTCCTGTAGCATAGGTATTTCATCCTGATCAATAAATAGAGATTTATTTCTTGGTCTGTATAATAATACATTTTGTTGTGCATGGCATTTATAAACAAGCAAATTGAAGTGAGTATTAGTTCTTCATCTGTCAGCTGTGAAATCGCTATTTAATAAAGATACTAATCTGTCATGGAGAATTAAGACATCTTCCTGCATCTTACTTGGCATCTTGTTCCCTTAATGTGAATCCTTCCCTGAGTGTGGGATTAAAATACAGATAGATAAATGTACATGGTTTATAGGCATATGAGATATCTAGGCTCGTAGTTAAACTTGGGTAAGTTGAGGCTCAGAGAACAATGGATTTCCCTGAATCTGTGTTTAGTGCCATTTGAGGTGCCTGGAGTTAGTAACCACCACTGTAAACCCAGAAGAGGGTCCAAGCCCTGTGTGAAGCCTGTGCCCATCAGAAGAGGCAGCCAGAGGTCAGGTATAATAATTTATGGTTTCCGAGATTGCACCATGCATTTATTTTTCGGCCACTGACTTGAACCCTACAGCAAGTTGAAAAAAGCTGAATTGCTCTCCAGGAAGCTTTAATTGTGCTGAGTAGGGGCTTCACACTTATGACTGTTGGAGCTGCTCAAGGCTGAGAAATCTCCAAAAGGATGACAGGTGTGATAAAAAAAAAACCTGTGGGAGATTTGTACTTCTAGAGTAGCAGCTGAAGGTCAAGCAAACAACAGTGGTTGTAGACATCTGCTTAGAAAGCCAAACTGGCCCCTGCAACTCCAGCAATTACAGCAATAACTTAGGACATGTGATAAACAAGTGAGACCTAAATGTAAGCATCTTAATCTAGGACTGAATCCTGTACTGAAAACCCACTAATGATGCTATCTTATCTTGAAATCCATTAAAATGAATGCCATGTTTCACTGATAGTTGAATAAATTATTGGTTAGAATAAAAGTTTAGTACTTCCAGACATAGTACATATGCCTGCTTAAAAATTCATTATTCAGCCTTTCTTATTACTCAATTTAACAAATAAAGTAATAGTTTGATGCAAAAATCAGAGTTTTTCCAATGGATTTCCTCAAGCTTTTCAGCCACAGTCCTACAAATGACTTTGGCACATTTAGATATTAATATTATTTTATAGAGTTTGCTAAAATGTAGGAGGAGGGCACTATGGTGAAAAATAAGAACAGCTTCATGAATTCCTTGGGTCACTCAATAGATTTTAGAATGTGGTACAAGGTTTGCACCAAGTTCTCTGTATAATCCTGTGACTTGTAAATGCGGCTGAGGCTTTAAAGTCGAGGCCATCTGGGTAAATAAGGTCCGAGCTGCTGCTTTACCTTGAATAGCATCACTTCTTAGAAAAGTATCTCAGGTTATTTCACAGCAAGTCACACCAGAATAGTGATCTGCAGTGAGGAAGTGACCTCTTGAAGATCAGGAATAAAATCATAGTGTTTTATCCTTCCTGTGGAAGACAAGTGAGATCATTTCTGTGCATTTATAGTCTTCAGAGTTGCAGTAGTGTTCTGATAGATGCTCCCCCATATTCCCAGCTGAATTTGGAACACAGCAATACTGATGATTCTGAAAAATCTGTACTTTGTATTTCTCAGCTGAGAGCAGCAAATTTATGCTTTTGAATCATCTTTTCCCAGAAATGACTAAGATACTGCACTATAAATCTTTTGAGCAGTAACACACTTTTGTATTCTGACAGCATCTAATTTCACCGAATTCATTAGTAAATCTTACATTGGTTTCAAGTAAAAAAGATTAGAACCTATAACAGGGCATATAGCTTATTTAAATATGGTCATGTTTTCCATCATACACATGCTACTGAAAATTTTAAACTTCAGAGCAGCTCAAGTTTTCCATCAACATTGTATTTAATATTCTGACAAGTTCAATGTAAAATGTCACAGTCTAAATAACACAAACCAAATCTGTCACTACCACTTATCATGCTGAATTGGAAATAAATAGGTTTTTATGAGGTAGATTAATTTTAAGACCAGTTAGGTTTGGGTTTTGGTTTGGTTTTTTCCAAGGAAATCTGGGATAATTGAAGGCTGAATTCAGAGAGTAAATAATATAAAATGTTAGTACATAATAAAATATTAGCTTTATTAGGTGTCACATTAAGGCTACAGACATTTGGCTTAAAATAAATCCCCTTGCATTCCAGCTGGTCCTCAGAAATCAGAGGGGTTGCGTGCAGCTGGGCTTAGCTTCTGATTAGAACTGATTCAGCATTACCAGCCTGGTTGAGTTCAGTAAGAACTTGCATGATCACAGACTTGCAAATAGTGCAGTTTATCAGTTCAATACTATAGATTTGAGTTCAATAAAATCTTTCACAGTCCAGATTCACAAAAAGTACAGTTTCCTGAAGTAACAGGAAAGCAAGTTCAGGATTGCTGGTGATAGGATTGCACTAACTAGAGTGTATCATCACTACAGTAGGTGATAGTAACAGAGATCTATTAGTGATATGTAGATAGAAATATAAAAATATTCACAGGTCTTTACAATGCACTGGAGGCACAAAGCTCACCTAGAGGCATCCCTTCAGGGGAAGAGGACAGTCCAACAACTGATGCCAAATAAGCAGACATGTTTCCCCCTCTCTTTTTTTTCTTTGCCCCCAACTCCCCCTTCCTTTATGTTATAGGTGGGGTTTTGATGATTATGGTCATACACATAAGGCGTGTTTTCATTTCTCTTCATTTGCATTCTTAGGATGTAAAAGTTAATATGCAAATGGGGCTTCTTGAGGGTCTTGGTTGTTTTCAGTCAGAATTTATAGTTGACACAAAAGGTAGAATGAACACTTTGGTCCTCCTCCACCTGCCAAGGTGGAAGTAAAGGCTGTCTGACCTTCACTAGAAAGTCTTTGAGTACATCCTTGTCTCCTTAAAGGACCAAATTTATAACAAGAAATGCACAGTTATGCAAAGTGGCTGGTAGAGAGGTACAGGTTTTCTCTGAGGCTTCTCTGAGACTTCCACTTCACCCAGGTCCTTACACCTTGCTCCAGCCAGGTGTAAGATAAGCAGGGGTACATCTCATGTTTTTCTCAACCAGTCTCATCAGTTCTTCACTGACTTAAGGCAACTCTGTCACAATACTGACCATTTACCATGATTATGGATCTGTGTTACATGGTTGTGGTACAGTTCCTTGATTTGCTGAAACCAGTACCAAAGCCCTGTTTTGAACCAACAGAATCAGACTCCTCAAGTGGGTACACAATCTCATGTCATAAACTTGTAACACTTTGCCCAGTGCTTACTGAAAGAAAAGAGAAATAATAATCTCAGCACGCCATCTGCCAGTTCTCTGGCTGAATGGAACAACTATGTCAGACAAAGGGTGAGATATGTCTTTAAGTGACCTTTGTGGATTTTTGGTGGCTTGGGGTTTCTTGCCTTATTTTGGCTCCATTTGGTTTTGTTCTGGCTTTTTCTGTTGCTTAGTAATAATATCACAATTACAAATTTATAGCATTTGGTATGTGAGGTGTTAACATGTTTGTAAAAATTAAGAGTCCAATTAATGTTTCCTCTGTAGAACTTTAAAATTATATGGCTCCTGCCTTTTTTCCCTTCTACAAACGACCTAGCATAGTGAAAAATCATAAATTTGCATTTCAGTATTACTCAAATCAGTAGTGTTTTCAAATGGAGCATATAGCAGAATTAAGTTACTTGTAAAGCATAAGTGGCTTTCAAAGGTCATATAATTGTGTCTGTGGTTAGTAGCTGCACACAGTGTTATGTCTGTGAATGATAATGTTTCCTCCAAATGAACCACTGAACAAAGCATTCAGTGTCAGAAATCTTACTTGATGACTTGCAGAACTGTGTTAGAAAGATTTGGAATTTAATGCATTTCATATGCCATCCTTCTGGCTCTCAATAGCCTGGTCTACTGGAATCTATCCTACTATTCAAAATCCATTCAAAACCATAAAATACAAGACAGATTGGACCAGGCCAGCTTCTGTAAGGAGACACACCAACTCTGTAGTCACTGAGTAGCTGGTGGAGAGAAATAGGCTCTCCCAGACAGTAAGTCATCTGCTGTCTTTCAGACACATGTCATAGGGTGAGATGAATCACCTCCCTTTCTTCAGTGACTGAGCCAAATGTGGCTAGACAACCTCTCCCTTTTAAAGCAGCAAAAGTTTGGTAAGGTTAATCCCAGTCCCCAAGATATTTTGTTTTCTGATAATAGATTATATTTTGCCTTTGATCTGTTTTGGCAAATAAGATTTTAAAGGGAAGCATCTCCAGCAGTCCTGACTTGGACAACTTTCACATTGACTCCTGTGGGAGGTCAGGGTGAGAAAACACTGCAGGACTTCTCTTCTTGCAAGAAATTAAAGTGTTTCACTATTCCTGTTCCTTATTAGTGACATTTTGTTCTACCTTTCCATTCCCTTTAATCACTGGCTAGAGATGATGCCAGCAGACAGTTAGGTGTTATCCCCAGGGCCCATGGATTGTCACAATAAATTCTGTGAAAAGACATAGTTTGATTAATGTCTACTGCAGGAGCTAAAGGCATTGCTCCATAACATAAAAATACTTACAATCCACTACTACTCTGTTGCTTTTGTTTGGCAATGTAATGATTTCATCATTTTACCCAGAACACAAGCAGTTGGGCTTATGTCCAGCTGCAGCAGAGAAAAGGGGGCCTGGCCAGTTCCGCTTGCTGCCCCTTAACTGCTTTCCTGCTTTGGTCCTTAATGAACAGCAGCAACATTCCTTCTCTCAGCATGCTGAGAGAATATGGCAGCTGTTAAGGCCCGTAGTGAAATTGGTTTAGCTGTTAGTACACCTTCTGACCACAGGCAAGAATCTTGTCAGCTCAGAAGAACTTTATATATAATGTAGATAAATTGCTGAGCTCCATATCCTGCCATAACCATGGTCAAAATTGTCCTTAGCTTAAAGTGGCAAGATGTATTTCCATGGATCCATGTGCTTGCCTGGTGTAAAGACTGCGAGATATTTTGTTGTCCGTGTGTTTCACAGTGTGTACCAGTGGCACCAGGCTGCTCTCCTGAGCTTCTGAACATCCAGAAGTCCGTGTTTCCATTGACTCCATTAAGCTGTTTAAAAATGTAGACAAGTCTGATCCCTTCCAAAAGCTGTTGGACTTGGTACTGATGTGCATGGTCTTGGCACAGTGTGTACATGGCTAGCCTTAGTGCCATGGGGAATCATCACTTGCCCTGCATGCTGTGAACAGCCTGTGTATTCAGTGTACCTCTGAAAATCCTGGGCTGGCTTGCTAACCCTGTATAAGTTCAGACCACAAGAATGTCCCATGGCTCAGAGAACATTTGTCTCAATACAAAATGAGAGACAAAAGACAAACTGTTAGAGGACTGCAGGGAAACATTAAAAAATATATAGAAGTCAATCAATCAGTTGTTAGACTTAGCACACTGGCAGCTCTAACTTTGCTGCAATTCTATTGCTCTTATGTGGGCTTTTAGGAGGGTAAAGAAGTAGCTCACAACTGCCAAGGCCAAGGGAGGCAATATCAAAGTACTTCGTCTGAGAATCAGAGAACTGGGTGGTGGAAATTGCTGTGCTGGTTTGATTAGAGGCAGAAGTAACATCTTTGAGCCAGATGAGAAATGTTAAGCTGAGTGAAGTATATACTCAAAAGCATTTTGAAAAAGGAAGAAGAATACTGATGCCCAACTGATTGCATACTCCACCTGTTTCAAATCTGGTATTTTGTTGTTCAGACAAACACGCACTTCCAGTTTGGACCTTACCTGTCCATAGTGAGGTCAGTGCTGAAACTTTTGTTCCTTTGGGTTCTGTTTCGTCTATATGTTAATTAATTTGAATGATCCCTGTCTGTGGTATGAGGATCCATACAGCATGGATCAGTGGCAGAATGAGGTCTCTGGTGAGTCATGCTAGGCAGAGATATTCAGGCTGCTTCCTCTTCCACAATTTGCATGGGATGGATGTTTTCTGATCTTTAAAGAAAAATAATGTCAATTCTTGCAAACTTGCAAATTCTTCCAAGTGTCCTTTCTCCAGTGAGGCAATACTTAACAATCCTACTGCTATCACACTAAACACATTCTGCATAAAAGCTTGATTTAATGCTTTTGATGGTGATTCTTATCTATACTGCTTGCACTGTTGTATCAGTAAACATGTTGACAAGACTGCAGCTGTCTTTTGCAAATTAACAAGTTCACCCCTGTATGAAAAGCCAGCTCTGTGGAGGCATAGCAAGATATGTGGAATAGTGGAAAACTGGGCTTCTGCAAACAAATTGACATTACTTCATAGAGCAGAGCAGCCAGACACTCTTACTTTGACATAATAGCCCCATGTAATTCTCCTTTTCTAGATCTGAGTTACCTTTTTGACAGCCTCTTCATGAGGCACTAAATTCACTTCTGACTGATTGAGGCCAAGTCAGTCACAAATCACACTGTCACATCTAGGAATTCATGAGTTTTCAGCTCTGTGAAAATATTTCACCTTTTTGGATTGACCATATGTTTGCTGGAAAGAAGATTCAGGTTTGAAAAACAGATTTTACTGTGTATTGATTTAATAATTTTAAAGTAGAAAATATCTTCTTTGAGTATAACAGCAACACTTAAAAGAACTGGTTACATTTCCAGTAGAATTTACACTTCCATGAATGGCTATCAGCCTAATTGTGAAAATAAAGCTCAAAGTATGACTTGTTCCCTTCTCCTGGCAGAGAAATTCAGTGCTTTAAAAAGCCCAGAATGGAACATTGCTTTAAAGTATTGTTTTATGAAGCAAATTATTTAACTGTATATTTGGGGTTGGGTTCTCCTTGTTGTTGTTATTCCTCATGAAGCAGCCCAGCTCTCTTCCAGTCCTTAGCCTGTCATTTCTTTTGTACATCAAGTATTCCACTGCCAGGATGTGTCATACCTCAACCACTCAGTTGTCCTTGGTAGTTCTAGGTTGGTTTTCTGTGGCTGCAATTTTCTTCCTGCCTATGAAATGATAACCATACATCCCACTTAACAGCATGTATAGCTAGCTCTTTCCTTCATTCTAGGGAAAGGTTATATCACACTTGTATCTTTTAGTCAGAGGCTGGACTAAAAATTTGATTGAGACAAATGTTGTAGTAGAGATCCCAGCCAGACTGAGTAATATGGGAGCCAGGACTCTGTGAATTAAAGCTGTTTTCTGTGCATAGTTTTGGAGGCAAATGTCTGATGCACAGGTGTTAAACAGACCATCTCCCATCTTTCAAGGGGGATACAACTCACTGCTTGGTTAGTTTTCGCTTTCATACAATATTTTCACACAATATAATTACCAATATCCAGCAAAAGGAGGTTTGTTTGGGGCTTTTTAAAGAGTTCTTCTAACACCCCCATGGCATGATACAATAGCTGCTGTTTTTCCTATGATGTCCTTCAGGACGTGTCTGTGTGACAAGAAAGCCACATAACGATGAAAAAATTCACACTATTTGATTTTGTAAATGATAATTCACTGCAAATTGGAGAGACATCATGGATACAGGACCTTCCCTGTGATGACAATGAACTGGAAAGACTTCTGAAACCTAATGAGCATGTACTAGTAAACTGGCCTGTGGGAGAAAGAAAGACAGAAAAGCACCTGGTGAAAGTTGTGTACATGAGTGGTGAGTGCAATTCCAGAATATTCGTCTGATACAAAATCTGCTTTTAAGGTATAGTTGCCTGATTGTCTGTGCTTTGACATTTTTCTTTTCCATCACTTCAGATGACCCCCAAGAGCTGGTGGAAATGATGCAAAAGATATTAAGAGCTGATGAAATTACAAAAATACAAGTCCTTGGAAAAGGCAAGAGGAAGAGGATAGAAATGATATTTTCAGAGAGTGAGGACAGTGACCTGGATAAAGAAAAGGTGAGTTTCTGTCTTTATGTGCCTTATATTGTTAGGTCCATGAAGGAATGAAATAAACTGTAACTATTGATTCTCCATGATATAACAAACAAAAGATGTATAGTAAAGGTAGGAAGGCAGGCAGCCTTCACATGGTACCTCAGCACAATAACCTGTCAGAGAAATTACTTAGGCAAATGGATTTTGTCCTTTCCTATGTCAAGAGACAAATGTTATTCCAGGCTTTGATGCTCTGTAACTCCATTGCATTTTCCCCCATGAGACAGAAACCTTACTAGTGTGTAAAAAAGGGAAGGGACCAGGTTTTCTGACCTGTGTCTTGTGCTGAGATCTGCACTGACAAAACCTAGGGAAGGAAAACATAAAAGTTAATAAAGTTACAAATGCATTTTTTAAAACTACTAAGCAAGAATGTCAAGTGCACAGTGAATAAAAATTTATGGTATATTCTGAAAAACTGTAATGAAAGGCTCCATAGGAATGCAAAGGAACTGTTATGCACTTTTTACAGGGGAAGATGATGAAACATATAAAAAGAAAGAAATCATTGCAGGCATCTGCTCCTGCCAACATCCTGAGTCAACTTGAAACATCTTTAATTAACAAACAGGTAAACATCCACTTTCAGCAATTTTAATGTATTAAGCAAAAGCAGTCTGAAAGGTATTTTTGAGGGAGGCATAGGATTTTTGCCATAGTGAAGTTAACAGTTCTAAAAGATGTTGCTTTGGAAAATTGGTGAACAGAGAACAGAGACAAAGGTACTTAACAGTTACATATTACACTGACCAGTCATTTTTAATTTCAATAAAAATACTAATAGCTATGTTTGGTAACAGCTTTTATTAAAATGCACTTAGTCTGTTTATACAAGATTTTTTTTTATTTAGCCAGATATTTTAATGTTAGTTTTGATGCTTTTATTTTATGTTGTTGCTGCTCTAGATATCACAGTTGTTTGGGGTTTTTTTCAGAGAGAACCATATTCAGGAAGCAATTTTCTATATAGTGAAAGTAGCAGTGATGATGAAGAGCCTTTATTTCAACTCTCCAAGGTAGAACTATGTGCCAAAATTAAAAGTCTCAAGAGGAAGCTGACAGATACCATGAGAGAAAACTGCCGCCTAAGGCAGTCCCTGGTGATGCTTCAAGGTAAAGTCGAGAGTATT
Organism: Brachypodius melanocephalos; assembly: GCA_013398615.1. Classification (NCBI taxonomy): domain Eukaryota; kingdom Metazoa; phylum Chordata; class Aves; order Passeriformes; family Pycnonotidae; genus Brachypodius; species Brachypodius melanocephalos. The sequence continues at coordinate 47,685,795 of VZSR01003807.1, read as the reverse complement.
TGGATAAAGAGGAAAGCCTGGAGGTCAGGAAAAGCTTGATTTATAAGAGGCCATTTGGATGAGAATTATGGATGCTCAAGAACCTGACATGATCAAGGCCTACCATTAGCATCAAAGTCTGTGATACATGGCAGCATTTAATTCCAGCAGCACCTACTGTCATACACAGAGGCCATGCAATCATAGAGTTAGAAATGAAAAAAATCTGTCTAAATCCTGTCAGTTGTTCCCAAGAGAACCTTTCTGTATGCTGTGTAACCATTGGCTAAGCTCAAATACTTCACTGACCAGTCCAACTAACCTTATTTACAAGCAGTCTTTCCTGATCAATTGATATTTAATTTATTCTCAAATTACTTAATTTCTAATTACCTTGGTGATTCCTCATTATTGATAATCTGAGTTAGTTTCAGATGCACCAAATTTAATTCTTTGCCAGAGATGAAATATTTTGTTCCTCTGTAAATGAATTCTTCATCTCTTAATGATCATCCCTGAAGCACCCCTTGCTTGTCCCTGTCCTTTACTCTGAGGCAACCAAAACTGAATCCAAAATTTCAAACCATTAGTGAATGAATCAGGATTAAAGAATATTTACTCTTTCCCTTGCCAGCTACACCATACCATCCCTAGACAGTCTGGTATCTGTTGTTTTGGTTTTTTGTCAGATGATTTCGCAACTGTTTATCATTTTCATTTCCCACCTGACCGCATTTCTTACATTATTCATCTTGGTTTGAATCATTCATCTCCACCTTTTAAAATATTATTTGTTAACATTTTTCTTAGTGTCTGACAACTTTTCTCACACATATAAGTCAATTTACCTTGCATCCTGAGCAACTATCTTAGTCTTTTACAGTATTTTCTGTAATTTAGTGATTCTGTATCTTGCTGATATGTCATCTCTTGCATCCTTTTTGCTCTGCATTGATTCTTCTTAATGGATGCAATGAAAGTTTATATTCGAAAAATATTACTTTGAGGAAAGGTTATTTAAAACATACTCTCTATAGATTAAAAAAAAGGGAAAGCCCCTACAGTCTGTGTAACTTCTTTGAAGGAAAAAAAAATCAGACATCAATAGCTTTAGGGACTTGTAGAGATTTTGAGATTGTAAAATGAAAAAAGAGAATTAGGCTGTTTTGTGCCATGATAGGCATAAACTAATAGTTCCTCTTAGCCTTGCACTGAACTGAGCTATTCTAGAAGCTGAGGCCAGATCTTCATGGGTGGGAACAGCAGAATGGCAGGAAAGCATTTGAGGGAGGAGGAAAAAAGTATATTGAAATGTCTTTGCTGACTACTTTGAGTCTTTCGTGTTATGACAGGAATCTAATTGCAAAAATATCCCTGCTTATGTAATTGGAGTCTGAAAGCTTCAATTACTGTTTTATCCCTCACTTTTCATGTGATTTCAGTGTTGCCACAGGCAGTCACTCATTTTGAGGAACTGGTAGGGATGGCTGAAGCGCTGCTCAAAGGTGGAGTGACATCATCTACGTCCAGTCTGCATCCACACGCTGTTTGGAAGGCATCTCACAATCCATTAGCAGATTCCTATGCAGCTATGCATAGTAACTCCAGCTCACCAATAACTTTGAACATGGAAGATGAGGAGCAACAGACTGAAAAACAGGTCAGTTAAAAGGCAATTTCAGGCATAAAAGTACTATATACAGTATAATGTTTATTGCTGTAGCATAATATAAAAAACAACCATTGGTATAATAATTTGTCATCATTGCATTGATAACATAACTAATGTGCTCCTTTGGTGCAGAATGCTCTTTCCATGAGAAGCATTAGCTTTTATTCAGTGTCCTGTACCCTCTCAAATTCACTTTAATTTTGGTGACCAAGGGCAGAATGTGGATGCATGAAGAAAATGAAATTATCCAGGGATAACTTCCAGCCTAATTGTTTGGATGCCAAAGGGTATAGTATTTCAAACAAAATCTAAGAAGAATACCAGCAGTCTGTTCAAACTGTTAATGCGTAATAGGAGGCTGCTATGTTTCTTCTCCTGTTCCAGACACTGGCCAGCAGTTAAGTAGAAATACATACAGAAATACTGAGTAAAGAAGTTCCCTTATTCTCTGCAATTATAATAGAACATGATTGAGAAATCTAAGGCACAGAGGCTGTACATGAAAAAAGTGAAGGCACAATCAAAAGAATGATTCTAGCATCTACATTCACAATTTACATAAGCATTATGCATTGGGTCATGCTAATCCATGCAAATCATTCTTTTGTGTTGTTATGGAATGCTAAAATCCAAAGAAGTCTGTTAAGAATTATCCTGGTATGTTTTGACTGCATATTGCAAACCACAAAATTTGACCAAACATCTTCAAAGAAATAAATAGACCTAGTTTTCTGAGCAACCTTTGTAGAAGTAGCTCAAAATTGCCTATTAGGAGAGCTCAAATTCTTAGGCTGTACCACTGCTGCGTGCAGAAGCCACTCTCAAAGCCCAGGACCAGATGTCACAGTTCTTAGGGCATGTCTGCTCACAGGCAGGAATATTTGCTTGGGCACAGTGCCTGCTACCAAGGCAGTACAGAAAGCATGCCAGAACTGGACCACAGCCAACCTGCATGGAGTGCAAGCAGAAGGATTTTGCTATATCTGAACATGTCCTGTCTCCACTAGTGAGTAATAAGGATGGCCTGGTGAAGGGTTTGCTAGGATGCATGGGGTCCTTAGTCTGCCCCACACTTCCTTCTGGAAAGCAATCAAGCTGTTTGTATAGTCCCAAACACTGAGTGGTATGGTATGCAAGTGTGGTGTTATCTCAAGCACACCATTTACAGAGATTGCTTTGGAAATTGTGGTTTAAAAACAGAAAATGAAAAAGATACTTCAGTGGTAATACTATATAATATTTCTAGAAAACTGCAATAGTTATGCCTATGACCAATTTTGTTTTCCAGTTCAAGATCGAAAAGTGGCAGATTGCACTTTGTAACAAGAGCAAACCTCAAAAATTTATAAATGACTTGATGCAAGCACTTTATACACATGAATACATGGCTACACACAGCCTGACAGGTGCAAAGTCCTCCTCTTCAAAGGATAAAGCAGCAAAACCAGCTATGAATCAGAATGAAGTTCAGGAAATCATAGGTGATGACTTGTTAATGTTACTCAATGTGGCTCTGACTTGACAGGGGGCTTTCTCGGAGGGAGGGGCTGTCATGCTTCACAGCTGGTCTACTCAGGTGATGAGCTGCTTCCTATTTCCTTCTTCAGCTACATGCTTTTTTAAACCATCTGTTAAAAACACTGCCAGTGAAATGCTAAGTAGTAGTATGTCTATTGTGTGAATTATGTGGGTTTTATTCAGGTGACTACTTAGGCACAGTGGTATTTTAATTTTTTTCAGCTCTTGCAAGGTTAACAACAATAGTCAAACTTGGAGCATGATGATAACAGATAAGGGAAGGCAAAAAGAGGACACACTTGGATCAAATTTTAAATTATGTCTGCTGTGTTCTGGTTTAGTGAATGTTATGATTTCTGACATTTTAAATAGCGCTAGAGGCAAAATGAGACTGTACAGAAGACAGAAATAGTGATCAGAGAAGCAAACAAAATTTGATTTATGCTGAGGTTTACAGCAGAAAATATTTGGTGCATAGGACAGAAAATAATTTCAGATGGAAGTATAAGCTTTAAAGAAAACAGTATTTTGTGAGCATATGAGGCTGGATTCACACCTGTAACTAAATACTAGAACAATATAGCCTTAATTACTGTACTATAATTCCTCTCCCATTGCCATTCCCTTGGACTTCTGCAGTTCCTTTGGTTCCCTTCTCAGCTTAACTCCAGTTCCTGTACTTCAGTACAGTTTTGTGGAAGTTAGCCAGCAGTTTCAAAAGTTATTAGTTGCAAAACCTTTTTTCTTAAGAACCTTGTTAGAAAAAAAGGCCCAAAGTCAAGAGAGATAAAAGGAAATAATGTGTAGGATGGTAAAAATACATTTAGAGGCAATAAGATGAGACAGTTTCAGAATGACATTTGAGAAGAATGAAAAATATTTAATGGGTTGAGAAAAATGGTTGGACTCAGTCATAGCAGTCTTTTTCAACCTAAATGACTTTATGATTCTAAATCCTACTAGGGCCTAGGCAAAACTGAAAAGGGAAGCAGAGAAGGTAATCAGGGCATGGAATACAGCATGTTGTGGAGAATTCAGTCACAAAGCCTATAAGGAAATCAAAGAATTTTGTTAAGGTAGAAAAGAATACTCTGGAATTTAAAAAGAAAAGTGTCGACATTATGCAAGACAAAAAGAAAAGATAGAAGGAAACTTGGGGGTTCTAGGACTGTAGAAAATGAGTTAGTTGAACAGATTATTTAAAGATGGAAATTGTAAGACTTCAAAATAAAATACAATGAAAGGGTAGGAAATCAAGGGGAGGGAAGATGATGGAAAAGAAGGGAGCAGGAATCACATTCCTCATGTTGAGTCCTCTTACTGTTGTATTCAAAAAATGTAGCTAGGCAAAACAGAAGGGAATTTTTTAGGAAAAGTGACATCACCTGCAAATGAAAATTAATGAGGAAAAAAAAAGTAAGATTCAGAGTCATAAGGACTCATGAGGATAGGAAAAGGACTCTGATCAAGAACAGAACATAGGGACAGAGGATTAGCAAGCACAGATCACTCACTACAGAAGCCCTTGTGGTCTTGGAGTTCTTTTGAGTCTGCCAAGAGCAGGCAGAGCAATGTGGAAGGCCCAAAGAAAAACAAGAGATGGCATGTATAAAATCTATGAAGGAGTTTGTAAAGACAATGAAGTAACTAGGGTGGAAGCTGAAGTAACTGGAACTTTAAAAGATGCAAGAACTATGTTTTATGTTAAACATCTATTGTTTCTCTGGTTTTGAGGCTCCATATATATATATTTATAAAATCTCTTTATTTTGCAGGAATCACAAAACAGTTGTTTCCAAACACAGATGATGCTTTAATTAGGCGAATGATGGGACAAAAACTGAACAATTGCACCAAGAAGCCAATTTTAAGCAAAGATCTTAACTCGGGTGCTTTTCAGAAACATAGCTTTTGGTAAGTCAAATTAAAAAATGCCTGCACTGTGTAATTCTGCATATTACTTCATAATAATAAAATCTAAAAGCAGTCTTAAAATTCAGATAACAATACATATTTACCTACTTGGCATATGCACTACCAACCCAGTAAATATTTCCATAACCTTGTACAAAAAGAACGTAATACAGAAGCAGTCCAACTTAACATTACTGCACAAAAATAGTTATTGGTTCCAGAAAAAGCAGCACAAGACTATTAAATTACAGGAAGAGAAAACAGAAGTAAACACATGGAGTTGCTTTGCTCAATATGTCTATTTTAGATTTGGCATTATTTACCTTTCTTATTATTCTCTGGCTCACCAGAGACCAGTCAATTCCATTTTCATGTCACCTGTTGTACCCCAATTAACCCACAAGTGAATGTAAGGAAAATCACACCTCTTTGGTATGTATTTATATGAGTACTGTAGGAGAGCTAAGCTGGCAATCCTTTACTGCCAAAAGAGTCTAAATTATTGGGTCAGAGGAATTATTAAATAACATCTTATCTATTATGGACATTTTTGCCTTGTGAATAAACTAATATAAAATTACCAAACTCATGGCTACAGTGGTGAAGTCAGCTATTTGCACAGTACTGTTTCTACATATATCAAATGTACACATCACAGAATGGTGGAGCTGGAAGTGACCTCTGCAGGCTGGCTGGTCCAGCCCCTGCTGCTCCAAGCAGGGTCACCCAGACCAGGCTGCTCACAGCCATGTACAGTTTGGTTGAGTATCTGCAAAGGCAGAAACTCCACCACCTCTCTGGGCACCCTGCACCACTGTTTCTGCCACACTCATGGTGTTTCCTGATGTTCAGACAGGACCTCCTGGGTTTCCATTTCTGCCCGTTGCCTCTGGTTCTGCCATGGCCCCACTGAAAAGAGCCTCCATTTATGCTCTCCCATCAGATATCAATGCACATAGATAAGATCAGCTCGAGCCTTTCTTGAGGCTAAACAGGCCCAGCCGCCTCAGCTTCTCCTCAAGAACCTGATAAGAAATGAGCAACAACAGGACAAGAAATTAAAATAGCGTGACAGGGAGAAGTTTGTCCTTACTTAGACCTTCTATACCGAAGTAACATTTTTCTTCTTCCTGGTTCACTTATCCCCCCACCTGTTTTTAAAATCCAAATTTGCAACTGTAAGGCACTGAATAAGTAAAAAACCAAAACCCAACACAATTAAAAAAAAAAAAACAAAAAAAAAAAAACAACACAACAACAACAAATAAGAAGCACCCCAAGATATTTGACTACGTTATGATACAAATGTTTGAAAAGTAGTAGTGCTTTGCTTCTAAATTCCCTTTCTAAGCTACCTGGTAGTATTCCATGGACCACTCCATGGATCTGTGAATTATTACTTGAGAAATATTTACAGAATATCTGTTAGGAAAATCCACATACACAGGTTTTTCCATCTGGAAACAATAAACAAATGCACTAGCCTGGCAAAAATGCAGTTTACTATGTTAATGCTTTTCTCCTAGGGATGAGAAGACTCCCTAAATCAAAGGTCCTGGGTATTTGTAACATACAGTATGCAACAATTCACTGCAGTATTTTGTCTTGTCCTTAACACAGACATGAAAAACAACAGCACCAAACCACAGATTTTGCCTTCTCTGGAAGTATTAAAATCTTAAATATTTTAAATCTTCATCAGATGGATCCATAAATTTTGCTGATTCCTATGTCTTGTAATGTACACAGTGTTCCTGAAACCTTGATAGGAAGACCTTGACTATACTAAAAAATTCTGGGTTGTTATTTAATAGTGCCTATAGACCTTCAAATTTAAACTCAATATTTTAAAAATGCCCTTATGTCTGTTATTGATCAGTGCTTATGTAAAATCCAGTCCAACATCCAGTCTGAATTGTAACCAATTCAGATATTGCCTGAATAGTGCCTTCTGAACTGATGCATTTATAATGGATTTTTTTTACATCTGTTAAGCATTCCCTCACTGTCAAAGCAGTTAAGGATCATATAAGTAATCAAGATAACTTGGTGATTCCTTTAACTCAGATGACACACATTCTCTGTCAGAAAAGTAAGACAATTTAAAAGTGCTCATAATCTCACTGTTATTCCTTCAGTCCACCTTCCAGCAATGAAGTACAGTACAGAGAAAGTTCTGCTGTACAGTACCTTTAGTAACCATTTATCCACACAAGTTACTAACTTTAAAAACTAGTGATGCTGCAGCTTTTATCTCCTCTCTTGCTGTGATTTCTTCCACCTCCTCCACCTTTCTCTAGAGCAGAAATATGATTCAAGCGAAAAAACTTGGAGTCAAATCCAATGAGACAGACAAGTTTCCATCTCAGATCCATGAAGCTGAGGTGAAACAAGGAAAAGGTCAATGTCACAGTGAAGAAAACTATTTAACTAGCTAATAAACAAACTCTGCAGCTTGGAAACTAAGAACAGTACTAATTACACATTTAATGTTAATATCTCAAACTTAGTTATAAATTGTCTCAACAGTGGTTCAACAGCTGCTCCTCAGGGCATCATCTCTTTGGCTGTTCCTCCTTGCACACAAGACCAGCAGGATGATGATTCACCAGCTGCTAATGCACAACTTCAGCAAAGTGACAGCTGCCTGACTCCTCCACCTCACACCCCAGAAGGTCAACAGGAGTGTCCCAAACACACTTCTAAGGCGGAGGCTCAATTCGCCAGCAGCTCACCAGCACCCTCTCCCAACCAGGGTTGTGGACAAGATCTCAGGAATTCAGACAAGGAATAACAGAAGGTGTTTCATGCCAGCTCACATGCTCAATGAAGATTAAGAAGCAGTATAAAATAAAAAATAAATAATATTTAAATTGTACCAGATATATGGTAGTGTCCAACAGTGGACAGACATAGAAGCCTGAGAACTTTTTTCTCAAACAAATGAAAATCCCATAGTCTAGAAAAAAAAAAAGAAGGCATATTAATATGTTTGGATTTAAGATGTTATAAGATATATGCATGTTATGCGGTAATTAAAACTTGTACTGAAGAATACAAGTAGAGTTCTCCTTAGTTAGGAAAAAAACATTATTTAAAGTACTACCAAAAGAATATATATGAGGAACCATAATTCCCCTTGCTTTCACCTTAAGGGAAAACTGCTTAACCAATCAAAGAAAGCTATTGTATATTGATGCAAGAAAGATATAGTGATATGAAGAGAAAATAGAAAGATGTCCTAGTGAAATAGACTTTGGCCAGCAGAGAAGTAAAAACCACATGGCACACATGGAGCAGAGAAGAAGAAATAAAATAGATGTTCAAGGCTGCTACTAACTTGGAAAACAAAAAAACTTTCTTAGGGCAATGAAACTACAACTTTCAAGATATCCACAGAAAAGAAGCGGTTATTTTTTAACCTCTCAAAGTAGGAAAGGCAATAGAAGAAGCCATGTTCCTTCATAGCTCAGGGAAGAGTCCTCCAGGAGAGCCTGGTTAGTTATGGAAGCCGTGTTCTTTCAGGGATTCTGCTGCTTTGGCAGCTCTTACTCTCTCTTGTTCCCTGACCATCACGTCCATAGGATAAGGGTGCCTGGTCCCTTCAGTTGGGAAATACAGGACACTTAGCAGAAGCAACTAGTAAAGGACAGAGTTGCCAGCTTCTACTCCCTGTGTTTAGATTTTGGTATGCTACCCCTTGCTTAGAGAAAGGGTGAATAAGCAGAATATTCCTCATGGGATTGGACCAGAAAAATCTCAGTATCTGGGCAGTTCCCCTTGATATCTGACACCACTTCTTCCGGGAAGCAGCTGGCAATCACATAAACCCTATAACAGCCTTAGGAGGAGAAGTAGATGGTACAGGTTCCCCAGGGCAGTGGTCGCAGTACCAAGCCTGGCAGAGTTCAGGAAGTGTTTGGACAGTGCTCTCAGGCACATGGTGACTCTTAGGGTGTCCTGCACAGAGCAAGGAGCTGGACTCAATGATCCCGATGGGTCCCTTCCAACTCAGCATATTCTATGGTTCTATGAAATTTTTTTTCCTTGCTGACTGATTTTAGGTTTACAGTATGCTGACATGGGAAGGAGAGAACACTTGGGACTATAGCTTTCCTGTTTGAGTGTACTTCTCTCAGAACTGAAAGTACTATTAGCTGAATCTATTTCAAACATCTCAAACAAGCAACTAACAGATCAGTTTGGAAAATTGAAATGACATTAAGTTGAAGAAATCTAGCTTGATTTAAGGTGGATTTCAGGACATCTGAGTTACAGAAATAAATTAGAAATTATATTAGGGTGAACACTGAAACAAAAATCTGAAGCTTAACAGCCAAATACCACTGAAGGGAAGTGCCGCAAATCTGTTATAGAGCAAGGCACTAATAGAATGCACTGTGGAGAAGACTTTTGTGTGGGCTGGGGTACAAATTAAGTTATTTGCTATCCTTTTTCATCTCTCACCTAACAATTCCTTGTAGATAGGATCAGGATGAAAGTAGGTACGAAATATGCTAGTACTATCTCATGCTATTAACTACCATCTATAAAATGTAACGGGAGGATGTTTGCTATTATGTAGATTTTGTATATGTAATTGTATGTACAGCATATATAATAATGTATATAGTTAACCATATTTTTGAAGTTACTTTCTATCAAATAAAATGAAACATTACTATGTCTTAGTGCTGCTTTATTGTTCTCACTGTCTAATGGACCCTTTCTTACATCAATCTTCGTGGTACACTCTAACATACAAGGTTGGAGTTTTTCTCTCATTAATTTTTTTTTCTTTTTCTTTAATAACTGTTTTGAAGCCAGCTTCTGTAAAGCTCGTCATTTCACCTGGGGAAGAAGTTGGCCCACCTCACAAGGACACTGTAACCTTAAAGCTGTCACAGCTGATGTTGCACAGCTGCAGCTGCCCTGCCCTTGGGGAGGTGTGGGAGCCCCTGGGCAGGCAGACGGAACCAAGGGTGAGCAGTTGCTCTCCCTGTGGCTGGTGCAAAGCTGCAGATCCCGCTGTACTTTGTGCTCTTCTATTCTGCTGGCTTGGGAAGTTGTCAAAGGAAAACCAGTGGGGCTGGCAGCTCACCACAAAAAGTATAGAAGGCGTTTCATGTTAGGGTGGAGGACCTGCTGCCAGGCAGGGGCCAGGGACATAGGTGGGGATTCTGGACAAAAGGAACAACAAATGGAAGGAGATATTTTAATGTTTTAACAAAGGATAAAAAGCTTTGAATGAGCTGCAAAAAAAAAAAATTCCTTCCTCTTATTAAAGTACAGAAATAATGTTATCCCACTGGATGGAAGGAAATAAATAGCTGTTACACACCTATACCATTAACAAAAGGGCCATATCTCTTGCAATATGACCAGAAAGGTACAAAATAAAACTGGGGTTTTTTTTCCAAATTACCCTGACAAATTCAGAACACAAAATTGAAGACTAGATAATCACAGATTAGAAACTTCAGAAGTAATAGAAAGGGACATCAGATCAGCATAATGCTGCTTGTCCCAAAATCTGCATTAAAATAAAACTTAATTGGTTATAGGTAAATGTGTGGTGTTCCAAAGTGTAAAATTCTGATATGAGCAACAGAGGGCATGTTATTTGCCATCCTCAGAATGGGAGAAGACTGATGGCTGCTACAGAAGCTGCAGTGGCATTAGACTGTACAGCATTTAGTAACTGGAGATTTACTGCTGGAAAGGTAAGCAATACTAAAACTAATAATTTGAACTATTTATTTCTATTATTGCATATTAGATTGAATTTGAAGGTTAGCATGGAAAAAATTTGGTAACTTTATCATGGTGTGCTCAGAAAACCACTTGTTTTCTAAGGTGGGAAGAATATTGAGATATGTGAAGAATAAAAGGATAAAAACCTTACTCAAAAAGTATACTGTTGAATAAATCAGGGAGTTTAATACATGTCGAGTTTATGTCCCCTGTTATTAGGGTATATAGACAGGAGAAAAAAAACCCAAACCACCAGATATTTAAGTTTTCCAGATCAAGAGTAAGTGGCAGCGTGCCATGTTGATACAGGAGGGAAATCAATGGTTATAAAGGCAATCAGTGTTTCACTTAAGGGAACAAAGAGAGAAGCAAGAATGTTGAAATATGTTTGAATTAGAATCATAGAATTGTTTGAGTTGGAAAAGACCTTAAAGATCATCTAGTTCCAACCCCCTTGTCATGGGCAGAAACATCTTCCACTATACCAGGCTGCTCAAAGCCTCATTAGAGACATCTTCCACTACACCAGGCTGCTCAAAGCCCCATTAGAGACATCTTCCACTACACCAGGCTGCTCAAAGCCTCATTCAGCCTGGCTTTGAACACTTCCAGGGATAGGACATCTACAATTTTTCTGGGCAACCTGTTCCACTGCCTTACCAGCCTCACAGCAAGGAATTTCTTCCTAATATTATTTAATCTAAACCTACTCTATAATTAACGGCACATAGTGAATATAGGGAATTAGCTGCTAGAGGGCATTACTGAGCTTATAAAGATCACCTGCTCTGAAACAGCTTCCACCTCCTATGTGATATCTAGACTTCATTTGAGCTTTGGACTTGGAGATCTCATGAAGATCTCACAAAAACCCCTGCATCTCCTTACCTCCCCTACCTTCACCAACAAGTTCTGCATAAGAACATTCCTAAACTGGCCCAAAGGCTGACAACTGCTCTTTCACAGGAATTAGATGAAATACACAAATTTTAGAATTCAGAGTGTTAGCATATTGGAAATAATAAAATATTCCAATATGTTAGCATATTGGAAATTATTGCATGGCAACTACCTTATCATTTTTTTTTCCTTAATTGTATTGTTTACATACAAGGAGGAAATTTGGACTGGTCATTGCAAGAGTAAATATTTACATGAATGATTACAAAAAAATTCGTATTTAAATGAGCATCATTTGCATAGGTCCTCAGAGTTTGGAAAAATAATGCCACCATGCTGCCTAGTAACTTTTTACTACAGGTCCTCATCTTATCTATTCTCAAGAATCAAAAATTATCATGTGCAAATGCAAGTCACAAACAGAATGACTGCTATTAACATTCTGTTAGCAAATTTAAGTTACAAATCCAAAATATTAAAGTGTAGGCAGCAACAATGACTTTCCAAGTGGCAGTCAGGTTTCCATTATTTTAACAATTAAACTAGACAAATGAGCATTGTTTATATACTCCAACAAGAGTGATTAAGTTGTGCAGCTGTTAATGAGTATACAACTAGTAGATACAACTAGCAGCTCAGTATATCTATCTTCTATTATAAAGCTGTTTTTACCTTCATATTGAAAGAGGCTTAAAACTAACAGTAATAACTCTGTTTTCAAGAAAAATAAGTGCACTAATTAATCCTTACAGTATGTGGGATGACATTGCTGACAGTTGTTTATTCTCTTTCATAACACCAAAATTTACCATGCAACCTGGACTTCTTTCTCTCCTATGTTTACAGGATTTGATAAGTACACACCAGTGAAGTGCTTTGTGGGTGTACAAGCAGCTCTTTTATACTGACACGTGACTCACAGGTGACATTTACCCTGTTCAGCTTACTCAAAACCGATGCATTGAGTAAAGATGATTCATACTGACTTTTATTTTGGGTGGCAAAAAGTAACTATATGAAGAAGCAGGAGAGCAGTAGCAGATAAATAGCAAGAATCACGGGCATGGGAGTCCGAGTGATGTTTTGTCAATCCTGGCAGTGAGGGGGCACTGACAGGACAAGTCAATACTTGTTGGCAGAACCTGTGTTGGTGACAAGGATTTGAGTTGTATGACCATGAGACCCTGCTTGCAAATCACATTCTGCTTGACAGAAATGAGATCCACCTCACTAAGAAGGGCAAAGCTATTTTTACCAGTAGGATCACTGACCATATAAGCAGAGATTTAAACTAAGAATTAAGTGAGAGAGTAACCAGCAGCTTTGTGGGGGATTGATGGACACAGAAAAAAGCAAAGAGCATAAGGTGATGGGGCAGGAACAGAACATAAAATCAAGAAGATTGGGCTTAGGAGAGGTCACCTTCAGCTCTTGCATGTAAGCAAAGGAATGTCTACGAGACACCATAATGGAGAAATCTCCAAGTCCCTTTCTAGACTGGAGCAGCCTCGTGTGTGCAAGCCCTAGTCCTAATGTGAGAGTTCAACCATTCAGACATTTGCTGGAGGGACAATACAGCAGGACAAGCTGTAAGCAATCCAGGATGTTTCTGGATTGCAGTGGTAACATCTTTCAAATCATAAAGGAGTCAACAAGGACCAATAATGAGCAATGCTTTGCTGGACCCATACCCATGAAGGGATTGTGGGGAATGTACAGCTCAAGGCAACCTTGGCCACAGTGAGCACGAGATGGTGGAGCTCTGGATCCTGAGGGGAGGGTGAAGTATACAAAGCCGGCTCACCACCCTGAGAGTGAATTTTGGCATCTTCAAAGATCTGCCTGGAAGAGCCCCATAGGGTATAGCCCTGGAGGGAAGAGGGGCCAAAGGAAGTTGATTAATATTTAAAGATCATTTCCTCCAAGCTCACGAACAGATCATCCCTGTGAATAGGAAGTTAGGCAAAAATGCTACGAGGCCTGTGAAGATGAACAAGGAATTCCTGGTCAAACTCTAACACAAACAGGAAGCATACAAAGCATGGAAGCAAGGATGGCTAACTTCAGAGAAATACTGAAACATTGTTCAAGCACACAGTGATGAAGTTAGGAAAGCTAAAGCATGACTGGAATTGGACCTAGCAAGGTATGTCAAAGACAGTAAGACTTACTAAGTAAGTACATAGGCAACAAAAGGAAGAGTAAGGAAAATGTAGGCCCATTGCTAAATGAGACAGATGACATAGTGACACAGTACATGCCTCAGTCGTCACTACCAAGACCAGCCTTCAGGAATTCAGGTTCCAAAACTAAGGGGGAAAGCTGGACCAAGGAATATGTACCCTGGGTGGGAGAGTGTCAAGCCAGGGAATACATTAGCAAGCTGGATACATGCATGCTAAGTCCACGGGCCCTGACAGTACACACCATCAGTACTGAGGGCACTGACAGATGTCATGGTGAGATCACTCTCAATTATCTTTCATGGATCATGGTGCCTGGGACTGGGGCCTGAGGTTGGAGGAAAGCAAATGCCACCTCCATCTTCAAGAAGGGCAGGAAGAACCACAGGCCGCTCAGCCTCATCCTGATCCCTGGGAAAGTAATGAAGCAGCTAATCCCAGCAACTATTTCCAGGCCTCTCAGTGACAAGAAAATCATTGAGTCGTGAGTATGGCTTTACCAAGGGGAAATCAGGCTTGACTAGATTGACAACCTTGTATGATAAACTGATTGCCCTGGTAGATGAGTGGAGCAACGACCACTGTGTATCTGGATTTCACCATTGCCCTTGGAAACGCCTCCCGTAAGATCTTCACAAAGGACCCATGCAGATACCTGGGCTGGATGAAGCACCCTGTGAGGCGGCTGGGCACGCACAGCGCGGCTCGGACAGCGGCAGCGGGACCGCGGCCCGGCCTGGCCCGGCGATTTTGCCGCCTTCCCTCCCCTCGGCTGCCAGCCCCAATAGCCGTCCATCCTCCTCCTTCTTCTCCTCCTCCTCCCCCGGAAGCAGCGTGCGGATTTTCCCGCTCCGAGCCGGAACTCGATGCAGCGCAACTGAAGGCGGACGAGGGGAGGCCGGAATAAGGAGAGAGCCCAAAAGAAGGAAAGAGCCCGGAGCGCCGGCCGGGGGTCCGCGCCATGGTGCTGCCGCGGTAGCGCCGGCACCTGCCATGGGGAACGCGGGGCGCAGCGGCGGCACCTCCAGATCCCGGCGAGCTGTGCCGCGCCCTTGTCCCGCCCCCGGGCCGCAGAGGAAGCGGGGACACGGCGGGTCGGGGCGTTGCTGCCCGCGGGGCCCGGCGGCGGGTGAGCGGGGCCGGGGCGCTGCGCGGGCCGCGGGGCCGGCGGTTGCAGCGGTTGCGGGCGGGGCCCGGCGAGGCGCAGCACGGCCAGCCCGGAGTGCGGGGCTGCAGAGCCGTGTGTCGCGGGGCCGTGCGCTGCGGGATCGTGAGTCAGCACCGCAGCCCCCGCCGTTGTTTTGGAGCAGGAAGCTCAGCCCTCTGCCCGGGTCCTAGAGCGGCCCGAAGCAGCCGCAGCTGCTAAAAACGCCCGAGCTCGCCTACAGCTGTTACGGGCCGGCCGCGGCTCGTCGGTGTCTGAGCGGCTCGTCGGTGTCTGAGCGCCTCTGGGCTGGAACTCGGGTCTCTGCTCTTGCTGGGGTTTCGGGCTCAGGCATGTCCTTGAGCTGTTACACTGCAGCTATGGCTGCTGGAGGAATGTACGTATTGGCATGCTTTGTAGATAAACCCGCGTTTTATATACTTGGAAAAACACATTAGCGTCATTCGAGTCAGAGTCATTCATCACTTATTGTGGGTCACTGATAATTGAGAGTGAATGATAAAGACTTGTTGAGTACAGATGGACTGTGAAGCCAAAGAAGGGCTAAAATGGAAAATGCTGTATAGTTAAACGAAACTTTCAAAGTGAAATTACATAGTATGTTTTGTTTCTGTTTAGATAATGGAGACTCATAGCCCTGACAGCCTTCACAAGAGTGAATCACCAGCTTCTGAAAGTGAAGATGAGATTGAGTTCATTGGAGTAAGTAGCTCTTGGACTAGGAATTCACTACTTGTAAAAAAATACACTTTCACTGTGAAGTAAACAGGAGAGGAGTCTTTATTGACTCTGTTGATGATGATAATATTTTGATGTAAAGCATTACTCTTGAATATCAAGATAATTTCATTGGTGAATATTTGTGGCAGATAAAAATTTGATCTTAAGTGTTTGTGTCCTTTCTTGGAAGGGTATAAGATGATGTCAGTTCGTCCTGTAGAGAGAATGTGGTCTTGAGTATCAGAGCAGGTGAGGGGGGTAGTACAGTGATCAGTGAGGTGTATGAGAAGGGACTGTAGATAACTTTCCTGGTAATTGTATTGCCTAGCATTTTGCTTTATGAATAGTCCCTCTAAAGTCAATGGAATAAATCACTGCTCATTCTACAAATCAATGTTGAAATCACTGTACTCAATTTAGAAGAGGAAGGAAATGATGAGTTAGAGGCCTTAAACAACCCTCTCAAATTGTACAATCTTTATTGTACAACACCTAGTCTGATGCTGACATCCTTTATGTGAATGTAACTTTAAAACACATGTATCTGTTGGTTATCCAAGAGAAGCAGAATGTTTTTCTTGCTGCTTGTGTTCTGGCCTCAATCTATCATCAGTGAGGTGGTGCTGGATGGCAGGATTACATAGAATCACAGAATTGTTTTGGTTTGTAAAGACAAACCAAACATCATTGAGTCCAGCACTAAATCATGTCCCTAGGAGCCACACCTACACATCTTAAGATTTTTTTTTTTTTTTGAAGGAACAAGTCATGTTACTAGGGTCAAGTGATTCAATGATGCCAGTATTTTTAGTGGCTGGGTTTTTTTGTAGATTTGTCTCATTTTTGAACAATATGCTGAATAATTATTAGAGTCCCCCTCATTTTGTATGATGTTTGATTAAAGCAGAAGTTCAACATGCAGACTTTCTGTTCAGGGGTGTTTAGGTGCTCTAGTATGAATGCTCTAGGGTTTTTTTGCAAAAATTATTAGTAGTTGATTATCTCTGAGATGTCTTAATATTTTGGTTGATTTGGGCAAAATTGATTAATGAGTTCAGAGTTCATTATATACACACAAGTATTCATGTGCATCTGCAGAGAAGGACTTGGGATTGTTAGTGGATGAGCTGGCAACATGTGCTTGCAGCCCAGAAATTCCAATGTGTCCTGGGCTGCACCAAAATCTATGTGGCCAGCAGGGCAAGGGAGGGGATCCTGCCTCTCTGCTCTTCTCTTGAGACCCCACCTGCAGTGCTGCATCCAGCTCTGGGGTCCTCAGCACAGGAAGGATATGGGCCTCTTGGAATGGGTCCAGAGGAGGGACACCAAGATAATTAGAGGGATGGAGCACCTCTCCTGTGAGGAAGGACTGAGAGAACTGGGATTGTTCAGCCTGGAAAAGAGAGGGCTTCAGGGTGATCTAATTGCACCCTTCTAGCACATGGAGGGAGCCTACAGAAAACATGGAGAGGGGCTTTTAACAAGAGCATAACAGGGACAAGGAGAAATGGCTTTAGACTAAGAGTATGTTTAGATTAGATATTAGGAAGAAATTCTTTTCTGTGAGAGTGGTGAGGCACTGGAACAGGTTGCTCAAGTAAATTATGGATGCCCCCCATTCCTGGCAGTGTTGAAGGCCAGGCTGGAAGGAGCTCTGAGCAGCCTGGTCTAGTGGAAGATGTCCCTGCCCATGGCAGGGGGATTGGGACGAGATGATCTTTCCGACCCAAACCATTCTATGATTCTGTGATCATGACTGAATAAGCTTCATTTTCTTCAAACTAGGCAATGAACAAGGAAGCTAGTATAGCTTGGAATGTGTAGGGATTGAAGGGCTGCTGGAGCAGCAAGAACTGTAACTGAAAGAGAAAATCAACACTTCTGGCTACCCTTTTTTTGTTTCCCTTGGCTTTGCCTGTGGATAATAGGGATCCTTTGTGGTCCCAGTGACTATTGCTTCCAAGAGAGGTTGCTGTGTATAGGAGGATGACTCTGGTCAAATTTTGTGCAGGATTTCTATCCTGGGGTGAAGAGCTTACTATTGCAATTGATGAATATGAGAGGAAAGGTGTGTGGCCCTGGCCATCACCTAATATCAGCAGTATGTCTTCAGATCTCATTTGCTTCTCTGAGTGAAGGTGACTTTGGACTTTGCCAAAGGATTAGTAGACTGCTTGGCTAGCTTTAGATCATCATTTCCATATAATAATGTGTATGACTGAACACTTACACTCTTCATAAATGTTATGGATGGATGCCTTCTGATTATCTGAATGTCCTAAAGACCCAGTGCACAAGATAGTACTGTATAAATTGAATTAGAGAAACTACTGGGGTATCCCAGCCTGTGCTTAGTTTGATAGAAAACAAGCAGCTGTATGCCATATGATCTGTGTTTTTTCTTCTTTTTTCTTTTTTTTTTTTTTTTCCTTCTTGACAATTGGATATGGGTTTCATGTGGGTTTTTTACTTCTTTGATCAGTTTCTCTTTGTGGCTTTGGGTTGGTTTTTTTCTGCTTTATTCACTTGTACTAGCGTGTTTGAATTCATACTGTAGGACTATGCTTTTGTGCCATCAAATAAGGAGTTTTTGTCCGTCTGCTGCTGCTAGGGATTTTCAGCTTTTGTAGTCCAATTCACCCTCATTCAAGAAACTTAAAACTAATCTTCCATAATTTTCTACATTTTAATTCTTCATTAAAACATATTTTGTCCATTTAAAAATCATTACATTTTTAAGTTTTGCATATCACCAGAGAAATATGATTTAAACTACAGTGCAAGCTGTCACACCTGTGTTCTTAACATAGGATGGTCTTGCCCCCATCTTGCTTACTTTGGGAAGGATAAGGCAAGAGTAAGGAAATTCACAATTGTAATGCCTTGTGAACAAATAGATAATTCAAGTTGCCACAGGTGGTACCAAAAGCATTGGACTTAGAGGAGAGTTAGTTAATATACCAAATCAAGTAATGCACTAAAACATGGTAGTTACCAATTAAAGATTTTGCTTCCTTTCCCTCTGTGGTGTCAAATATTAGATATTCAGAATGAAATATTTGTCTCTCTGGCTTTTTTTTTTTCTTTTTTTTTTTTTTCACAGCAGGAACTGAATAAATGGTAGTAGTGTTAGGAAGTCTTTTGTTTCTGCACCCATCCCAAGTCAGCCAGGACTTGAATTTTTTGTGTTTGCTGGGTTATAAAGTCAAAACTTGTTAAGTGCATGTTGGTTCACAATGTTGGTCAGTTCTCAGCAGTCTTAAAAGTTGTAAGTCTACTGGGACAAAAATTTAAAGTACAAATAGTACAACTTGTGTAAATCTTTTAAAAATTATTTTAATGTAAACTTCTTCTGTGATAATAAGAATGTTTATATGTGTATACACAATTATGCTCACATAATTATTTGTCAAAGATAAGTTTGTGGTCACATATATGAAAGCTAGATCCATGTTTTCTGTATGCTAGTGTGTTTATAATTGTGCAGAAGTTTAATTGTGCTGTTTGAGTAAATTGTGCATTTGGTCTGAAGGCACATAAAGCTAAAACACCAAACAAAACACCTTGCATCACCTTGTGATTTTTGCTTGTTGTTCAGTCTGTTGCTGTTGGTTTGTGAGAAGAATGGCTTTTGAAGATTGTTTAGGGAAGTAATTTGAGAGTGGGTCATGCTGGGGGTTTGGCAGGTTTTTTAGGTTGGATGTTTCTTTGGTTTTGGTTGGATGGTTGTTTTTTGAGGGGTTTGGGGTGCTTTTTTGGGTTTTTTTTGTGGGTTTTTTGGGTGGTTGTTATTTTTTTCTTTGAATGTGAAGGATCCACTGAAGAGTGCGCATATCTTAGTGCTAGTACATCTGAATGCTTTTATGTCTTTCTGGGTGCCAAGTATGCCAGTGTAGTCAGCTAGAGAGGCCCCAGCTTTCAGCTGGTCATGGAGAGCTTGTCCATATTGGTTTTTTGAAATCGCACTCTTTGTGTGCCGAGATTTACTCCCCTACTCATCCAGTGGGGAGTTAGAGCAGGTGTAATGAAGTTCTCTGATCCTCAGCTTCTAAACTCTCCTGTAGTGATGGAATCCTCAGGGTTGGCACCTTCTTTGCATTACTTTGAACCATCTGGAATTTGCATTAGTTGAACCATCTGGAAAATAAAGTAATTAAAATTCTCATAGCTTTCAGTGTGGGGCTTGTCTTGTGTGGAGGTAAACTGTACACAGAAATTGTATAGAAAAAGGCAAAGATTTTGGAAGGAGAAAGAACATTTCATGTATGCAGAAAACATTTAAACAAGTGTAATAATTAAATTTGTTGTTTTGATCACTTGAAATTCTAGGCTTGAGAGCAAGTTACTCTGCATTTCAGCTGTCAATTTTGTAAGTTTTGATTAGTTGTTGAGCCCTGAGAGTAAGTAAAGACAAATAAGAAAAATACCTGCCCTTGAAGAAGTTGTTAGGATCAGAGTTGAGTATTTCAAAACACACAGTTTTTGAGCTGATCAGACAGTCAGGTGGTCGGAGCGTGTCTTCGAACTCTTACTTGCTAACACCTTTTTAATAAAGGTTTAATTTCTTAAAAGTGTTGCAGAGTCTGTATGTTTCTACAGAAGCAAATCTGCAGTGGATTTTTAAAAATACTTCATTTGAAAAACCATGTTATCTTTATTTAATCATAAAGAGTTACTCTTTGTGAGTAATTGGAGGCTGACAGCTTGATTCATAGAAGCTTTTGTCGTGTGTCCAAGATTTCATCCCTCTTCTCCCCAGTGAAACAGAAGACTGTTCATGCCTGGCCAGATGAACAGCTTTACTGCCTTGAAAGGTGGAATTATGTAAAGAATGAGATGCATTAAGAGCAGCAGAGAGGATTCCATGCTGCTTTTCTCTCTGCTACTCATCATGAGGCCGTAGGTCTTCCTAGCCTGCCCTACATAGTTGATAGTTAATATCTTGAAGAAACTGCCAATGTAATGCAGAGATAGTACATTTTCTCTCTGAGGAAGACAATTTAATGTTTTTGTGTGTGCATTTTTTACACTTCTTTACCAGGAAGGACCTTTAAGGCCTGTCCTTGAATGCATTGATCTTGTCAGCAGTGGGGATGAAGAGCCTAGCAGCAGTTCTAATGTGAGTATGTTGTAATGTATTTTAGAACATCTTGGTGAAATAAAATGATTGGTCTTCTGTATTTTTTATATCAGTTACTCTTCACAAAAGCCTTGTTAGATGTATTTTTAACGAGTACTAAATAACAAGTATTGAAATATTTTTTATTTTTCTACTTGCTGTTGACTGAAAAGCAAGAATACCGGCACTTCACGTTTTCCAAAGCCATTTTTTCTGCCTTCAAATCGTCATCTTAACAAGTGTGTGGAAATAAAATGTCCCTTTACATGCAGCCTCAGAAATCAGGGTGTCCAGTTTTTAGGCTGAAAACATCCGGTCTAGTACCAGAACTTTTCTTTGTAAAATAACCTTTTAGGAACAGTTTATGAGTTGAATGACCTTGTTCCAGTGACAGTCTGGTCTTAGCCTAATCCTTCATAATCCATTCTAAGAATGTACAAGTCAGAAGCAGATTCTTAAGTTTATCTATCCCCCAAACTTATTCTGCCTGCTCTGCAAGGCCTTTGAAAGGGGCATTGATAGACCCTGCTAGTGCTGGTTTGGGCAGCAGTGACTATCTTTTGGCTTTTGTTTTCCTGTGTTGCAGCAGAGGACGTTTGTAATAAACCTGATTCTTAAGGAAAGGTGATCATTACTAGAGCTGACTGTGTAAGAGGAAACTACAGTATATGGCCTATCCCTCAGGCTAGAAAAAAGCTCATGATCTGCCTTTTTGAGGACAGTGGGCAGTATTAGAGCAAGCATGAGAGCAGTTTTCAGGTATTTTAGATGGGCTGCATGCATTTAGATGAGCTTTGAAGTCAGGAGGGATTTCGTTTACTTAGAAAAATTTCCTTGGCTTTTCATTTGTTGGAGACTTCTAGGACACTCAGCACAATAATGCATGTTCCTCTACTGCATGGTGAGGCTAATGTTTATGTTAAACTGTCTTGAATAGGAGGAGGGGAGGGTTGGTTTTTTATTTGTTTTTTAGCAGAAGTTACAGATGCTGGTAAAAAGGAAGGGAAAGCTACAAGGTGGCTCATGGAAGTTAGGATAAGAATATCTTTACTGAATTATGTGATGCTTGGGCATCACTTTTCATTGTGTTAGTGTCTGTTACATAACAATCACCTAATAAGAGTTTAACTTTCCAATTGTAGAGAAATACTAAGAGTAAGGATCACATTGACTATCAGAAAGAACGAGTTGCATCGACCCTGGATCGTCTGGCACGCCACGTTGAAGTAGAGAAACAGCAAAAAGAGGAGAAAAACAAAGCCTTTAAGGTATTGGATGTGTTTTATTTTGGAAGAATTGCATAATAAGAGCCTTGTAGTCACAAGTTCTTAGTTTTCACTGCTAAGTAAATTAAAAAATTGGTGAAGCATATCTGGAATTAGCACCTAGACTTCTGCTTCTGGGGCATCATGTGAAACACAGCATGGACTTTGTCTTTTCAGTGGCTTTTAACTGATGAATTTTCTAGTCTTATTGCAGTTCCTAGTGGGGGAAAAATCACATGAATGAAAAACCAATGGCAAAAACTTGTTCTATTGATTGTATATATAGCAGAGGAACCTTAGTATCAATTACTCTGATATTCTAATATTTCAATTAATTGAAAAATAACAGTTATCACAAACCACCATGCAACAAGCCTTGCTATTTACCTGCTTTTGAGATTTTTGGGAAGCTGTTTGCCACATTAAATCTGTCAGGTAGTATTCCATAATGGGATAAAATTTTCAATGTTTAAGGCATAATTTTAAAGTTGAGTCCTATTAGTTGCACTTTGCAGCCATTTGAAAAGAATGTACTTTTAACTTTTATTACAAACTGAGAGATACAGTCAGTGGGCTTAATGGTAGGACTGCTGTCAGTGGGAGCTGGACATCTTGGAGGAATGGGATTACAAGAACTTCATGGAATTGAACAGGGGCAAATGTAAATCCAGAGTTGGCAAAATGTGCTGACTTTCCAGCCTAATTTTCTCAACACTATTAATGACCTTTTAAATCACATAATTCTACTATAGTTACAGTTTGTTACAGTCTGTGGTAGACAATGCAACTGGAGTACAGTAGAGTAAAAGGCTAGATTAGATATAGTCCAAGGTAGCCTTAAGTCTGGAGGCCTACATCCCTCTTCTGTCTCTTCCACTTTGAATTTGGCTATCTGTTTATGTCTCCATATGCAGTTTTTTAACTGTGAAGTGGGGTCAGAGATAACTGTGTAGCTTTTAAAGCAGCTTGAGAATGAAGGTTAAAAGATCTTTCTGTTAAAAAGAATATTTTCCTGCTGCTTGGCTCTTCACTCATCAGATAATGCAAATTGCAGACTTAAATTTAGTCTTCAAAATGAAAAGTCCTTTTCCTTTTTTTCCCTATTACATTGCTTTTTCATTATATGAAATGGAAGTCAGTCAAGTTGTAAGATTTTTTTTCCATCACTTAAGTTTTGAGATACATAATCTTTTATCTTTTTTTTTTTTTAATATGATCACAATATTGTTTGGTATGTTTTTTTTTCCCTTAGGAGAAAGTTGATTCCCAATATGCTCATGGGTTGCAAGAATTAGAATTTATTCGGGAACACAGTGATACAGAAGCTGCAAGGTTATGTGTGGACCAGTGGTTAAAAATGCCAGGTAAGAATAGAAAACTAAATTTGAGTGATATTTTCTAAGTCCTGCATTACAGAGTGGAACACGTGAAAAATGTGTTGAGCTTGCAAGTGCCTTGGGCATAACCAAATCCTACAATCTTAATTTTGCTAGAGCATATAATTAAAAAGTTCCTAAAGATTTATTTCCATGAAAGCTATTCTTGTAATGCTTTGGGACTTAAAAAATGAGGGATATGAAGTCTAAAAACTAGTAAGGCAATGTTAATTATTTCTATAAGCAAAGTTTCTAGGAAGAAAAAATATTACTGTTGAACTGTGGCTTAGGAAAGTGTAAATGTAACTTCACAATGTTTAATGAATTTGAAATACCGCCTGGAGGACCTGGAGGAAGGGTGTCAAACTGTTTGAAAAGTTACGCTACTGGGAATTGAAGAGACAGCGAAAGAGCAGACTTACTGTAGTAGAATTGAAGGAGAGTGAGTGGATTGGTAGTTTGCTTTTAAGAATCACTATGGTTTGATTCTGGAATGTTTTAGGGCTTGTGTGTTATTTGTTTTCTTAAGCCTCTAATTCAGCTTCTAGTTAAGTACTTTGTTTTGGAACACAGGTCTGAAACCAGGCTCTGTTAACGGTGGAAGAAGGGGTGTTTATGAGAGGAGAGGTCAGACTAAAGTCAACAGCAGTCCCAAATGTTGTCCTGTGATGCATTGCAACAGACGGTTTGATAATGTACATCTTCTTCTAGGTCACCTTCAAAGGTAAGGCAATACACTGCAAGAGTTCAGTGCAAGGAATAATAATAAAAGAATATTCTCTAACTTAGGACATCAGCATCAAGTCTGCTTTAAACTGCCTGTACTGACAAAGCTCCATTTTGAGAGCCAATTAATACGTTACAATTTCTGTAGATAAGCTTGATGGGTTTGGTTTTGTTTTTTTGAGGGGGAGGTTGGTTTGGCTTAGTTTTTTACTTGGTGTGTGTGGCTATTTTTTTCCATTCAGAATTGATGTCTTCCTCTTGTTGAGCATTTATTAATATCTGAGTTTTTTTGAAAAGTAAGATTTCTGTGCTCCAGTTTAGTTGTATCTTCATCCCAACTTGGAATAAACCAAAAGGCTAACTTACATAAGTTGATGGCAAGATAAAAAGAAAAGCTCATAATGCAGGGAAAAGCTATAGGCTGTCTGTTCATAGCTGATTTTGCAAGTCAGTACTCAGTGTGTCTGTGGTCAATTCCAGCAGATAGTGCCTTTTAAGTAGTGAATGTGTCCACAGGCAGGATGGTGAGAAGTTGAGGGAAGTGTCATGGGTTAAAACCCATAGGCAGCTCAGCCCCACACAGCTGCTCACTCACCCACCCTAGTGGAATGTAGGATAAAAGTGAGAAAACTCTGGGCTGAAGTAAAAACAGTTTAATAAGCAAAGCAAAAGCTGTGTGCTTGTGCAAAGCAAAATAAGGAATTGACAGGCAGAGCTCTGTCACACGTGATAGTCACTTAGAGTGATGGCATTTGTCCTCCTCCACCCAACTTTTGCTGAGCATGATGTCTTATGCTGTGGGATGTCCATTTGGCCATTTGAGGTCAGCTGTCCCAGCTGTGTCTCCCAACATTTTGCTGGTAGGACAGTCTGAAAAGCAGAGAAGACCTTGACACTGCAAGCACTGCTCAGCAATAGCTAAAAGTTCTCTGTGCTATCAGCACTGTTGTGCATAAATCTGAAAGACAACAACCATACAAGCTGCTACAACAAATTAACTCCATCCCAACCAGAACTAGTACAGGGAGATAAAAATAAATAAATTATAAAAATGTTTATGTAGGAAATTAAAGCTTTGTTAGTTTTCTTAAAAGCAGTGTGATTTCTCTCTAGAGTGACCATTTTAACATGTAAGCTACAGGGAGAATCATCTCTGTATAGGACCCTTGAACAGGTACATTTCATGATAGGGGAAGTAAGGAATTTTTTATAGTTTAGGTTGGTTAAATAGGGGGGTTTTGTCTGATAGCTTCGAAGGACAGAATTTTTGCTATTAAAAAAACGTTATTTGACTATTTAGGGTAGACTAGTTTGCTAATTATTTCTTCTTCTCCAGGTTTGATCATTCTCCTTGTGACCCAACAGTCACATTACATGGACCCCCACATAATGCTGTTGCCTGTGTGATATGCTGTGAAAGATTTTCAACCTCTCAGCAGTACAGTGATCATCTTTTATCTAAGGCAAGAGCATAAGGATGAATAACTTGCCTGGCTGAATGTAGTAAAGGGTTTAAGACTTAAAATTATGCATTGATTTGGGGTTTTGACTTTGTTTTTTCTTTAACGTTCTTTCTCTCTTCTCTCCTTTACTCTTCAATATATTTTTCTTTGATTCTGCTGTGTTTCAAACACCTGGTGTAGCCTGACAGGATTCCCTTTAGATGTGACCATTAGATTGTACTTTTTGGTATGCTTTCAAGAGGACCATAGTTCTGCCTTGAACCTCTGGTCCATCTATTTCGGTTATTGATATTTTTTTTGTATTTCCAAAACTATGAAAGGTAAAGGCAGGAAGTTAGGGTGAAATGAGTGACAGCGAAGAGAAGCAGCAGAAAGGAGATGAGGGTTTTATTTAAGCAATCTGGTGTTGAAATGGATAATGGATAGCATTCTCAAAATTGGGTGTTTTCATAACAAATATTCTCACCTGGTCTCCAGAAGCTGCATTAAATATGGGGAAGTTTTAGAATTTCTGGAACTCAGACTAAATTTTGCTTGTAGTAATAACTCTTGATATGTAGTCATACCTGACAAGCTGAAAGATTGCATCATAGTGCGTCTCTGCTCTTTTTCCATTTGATCAAGCTGTGTGCCTCTGATGTGTCCAAGGACATAGCAGGAGTAGCAGCCAAGGTGGGGGAAAGGCAGTGAGTGTATCTTGCAGACAGTGAGAAGATGGGATTACTTTGATGTGTAAGGATGGGGAGATAATCCTAGTCAAAGCTCTGAGCATATAATAAAGGTTCTTGGAGCGATGGAGAAAGAAGCAAGCAAAAATACGAGAAGCAGAACTAAAGGATTTTTGCCCTGAAGGCAGAGCTCTGAAGTTGATGTAGAAAGCAAAGCAGGTGGAAGGAGTTCACTTCTACAAAAGTCACAGACCTTTCAGGGTACTCTGAGGAGCAGCATTTTGGGGAGTTAGAGGTTAGCAAGGTTGGAGAAGAAATGACAAGAGGTAAAACAACTGCTTTATTGACAGAGGGATCTTTTTCTGAGAGCCTGGGTGAAGGGAGTGGCTAAAAATTGCTGGAACCCATAGTCCTGGGAAGTCTCAGTGGTGCAAGAAGGGGATGGAGAAGTTGATGGTGTAGTAAGGAGTGATGAGTATCTGGGTTTGACAGTGGTACTCTGGCCAGTTCCTTGTGTCTTGTGAGCTGAAGTGCAGAGGGGTAGGCTGTAGATAAATGCAGATGTGGTAGCTGAAAACCTAAAAGTGAAAATACTGCCACAGAAATGACAGAGGAATTGGAGAACATGAGAACTGGGACTGATTTCTTGACTTAATTTTTTTCCTAAATAGATAATTTTCTCTTCCAGCTAAATGAAAATGATGGGCATAAGAAAGGTATTCCTCCACAGCATATTCAGTGTTTTGCGTGCCCAAAGTGCTTCCTCCTTTTCACCAAAAGAGATGAGTGTTTGCAGCATATGTCACGAGAGAATCACTTCCTCCAGGTTTCTGAACTGAGTGGTACGTTGCTACTTAGTGTATTGCTTGTAACTTTTTCTGATAATTCATCCCTAAGATAGGAAATTACTTATATATTTCTGCTGCATAAAAAAGCTTTATGTTTTAAAGTTTGTTATTAATGAATCCTTATTTAAGATCTAAAATGGAATGCTTTGAAATTCATATTTTTGTGTAGAAATGATTCCTCTGTCACGCTTGTTTTGGATATAATGAGATGCTGTTGAGTCTCTCACATAAGCATCTCATCCTCCAGTGACTCCATACAAGTGACTACTTTTCTGAATAAGTTTACATTTAGCATGCTGATAGAGACTCAGAGCAAAACACATAAATTTCTTTTTCAATTCCAGTCAGATTGGCTGTTGAGTTCTTTACTCTTACTCTACTGTCTCTAGTGTGCTTGGAGGCTGTTTTTCTTGCCAGTGTCCTTTGCATTCCTGATGGCAAAAACTTGTGAAAATGTCTTTTCCATATAATTGCAAATTTAGAGTGCTTAGCTGGAACATTGCTGACAGTCTGATGGCTTGCATAGACTACATGGCTTCTGAAGGCTGTAATACTGGTTGTGTTGTGAGCTGGCAACATCCTGAACCATGCTTAATAAAGTCCAGAGGAAAGATCTGTCTGATCATGGTACTGCAAGCAGGGTTAATGCCCAACATAGCTGTACTGCTCATGTCAAATTTTGATTTTTGACATAAGCAATAGGCATTAAGGCATTTACTTCAATGTTAGCTAAACTGCTAAGTGGCCATACTTTACAGATTGTAACTCTGGACAAGCCTACACGACCAAAAGGATTCATATAGTTGTTTCTCATCTTTGTAAGTGTATCTTCGACTTCTGGTGCTCCCTAGAGTGGCTGCAGGAAATGCACAGAAGAGGGAGGCTTTGAAGGACTCCCCTGCAGGTCAAGTCAGTTCTGCTGCCTTCATGGAGTGAAATGACAAATCAGCTGCATCATTATACTTTCCCTTATGCATTGTCACTCTAATGTACTTTTATTCACAAATGGGTTATTAATTCTGAATGTGATGACTGCAGATGCTTTTAAATTCAGGTCATAGGCTTTAAAAAAGGTTACTGGTGAGCTATTGCTTTGAAAAGATTAAAAGCAGAAGTTAGTTTTTTCTTCTTTAGAGATGGAGAGTGTTTGACTTGGAACAAAAAATTGAGTGCTCTATTTTTTACTTTGCATTAGTAAGGCTTCATGATTCATAATTATCAGCATGGCCTGAGATGTGCCAGTGAAGTTAGCTGAAAGGCATAACCTCAAATTACTGCCTGCTGATCATCACATTTTACTGAAACAGAATAATCCTAGAGAATTTACCTGCCTGGGAAGGTGCAGAACATGAACAGTATATAACCCACAAACCATATTCCATTCTCTTTCCAGTAGAATTTTCTTATTCTGCTGGTACCAGAAGTTACCTGTGGAGTATATACTCAGAACAGCAGAAAGTCCTGCATCTAAAAATTTAAGAATTAACGTTAAGGATGGGAAAGAGAGTAAGAGATGGTCAGGGTATGTGCAAACTTGTTAAATAAATTACGTGCTTTAAAAAAAAATCTATAACTTAAAACAAAATTTTGTGTAGTAAGAGTAGACAGCTGGTAATAGGTGGAGGGGAAGGTAAGAACCTTCCTAGTAGAGATATTGACCTGGCATTGTAGAAGAAGGAAAAGGGAAGTAAAGTCAGTCATCCAGTATGAAAAAGCAAGATGCAAGCAGATTGAGGTTACAGAAGTTTAAAAAATAGTTACAGAAGTTTAAAAAAATCAGGATCTAGTAACAGCTTTCATTGCACGCTTACTGTAGCTCAGCTGACATTTGTTAACTTGCTTTCTGAACCCTGTGACAAGTGAGTAACAATAGTAATTATGTCATCAGAGAGCTGAAATTCTGTGGAAAAACTCTCTGTGGTTACACTTTCTGCCATTCTGTTTTATAGATGCCATGAAGTCTGACCATCCGCTACCTTTTCCATCCTTTGCAAAGAACCTCTTGATATCTCTGTGCAAAGAGGTCTCCTTCCAAGTGAAGTGCATGTCCTGCTTCAAGATACTGCGCTCACATATGGAATTAACAGCTCATTTCAGGTTTGTTAAAGGCAGTTGTCTTTGTGATGTGAACATCCATAGATCAATGACAGATACGCAGTCATGCTTTTAGTGGTACTAGTGGATTTCAGGGCAGCTAGGATCATCTGAATGTTGACTTCCTGGACAAAAGCCTGTCCCCTTAACTTGACCCCACACTGCAGAAAGCTGATCAGTGTCAGGATCCTTTTTGTATTTTCTGTAACAGTACAAAAGCTGTTCTTTGTTACACTATTTCTAAGTTGACAGCATTTGATTTTGAAAATGTACAGTCAGAAATATAAGCAACAATCTACGTGCTAGCTTTGGAAACGAGCGCCTAATTCCCTTCAAAGTTCAGAGACTTAATGTGCATTGCATGGTTTTGTTGGCAAGCTGGTAGATGGGTTAAAGTACATAGAGGACACTTTCCATGCACTTCCTGCTGTAGCTGCTTAGTAATATATCAAGTACATCTGAAAGTTTAAAAATGTTTCAGATTGTGATATAACCTCTTTATGTTTTCAATCCATTCTAGAACACGTTGTTATAATTCTGGGCCCATGGCACTGTCAAAGAAAAGCATCGCCCAAGTTGCAGAGATATTTAAAATGAAAGGTTACTGTGAGAAGTGTGATGAGCTGTTTGCTGATAAGGATCAGATGACCCAACACAAACAAACCACTCAGCATAACATTAGAGTTTTTACTACACTGGAAGAGTCCATCTTGATGTTCTGCCATGTCAATGGAAAGCATAAAAATCAGTCTCATTTGTGCTACGTTGTGGAACGGTCACGACCACTGCTTAAAAGACATTTGAGTCCAGATGAGTCCTCCAGCGAAACGGTGTCTACTCCTTCAAAACGGAAGAGTAATTTAAAGGATAAAAGTGAAGATAAAGTCGCAAACCAAAGTCAAGGTAGTGCTTGCAAAGTAAAAGCCTGGTTTTGTGAATGCCTGCGAAAGTTTTTTACAGAAGAATCAGTAGAAAAGCACATTTTATCAGCAAATAGGATCTGTCACAAGTGTGCTGTGTGTGGAAAGCTGGCTGAAAATTCAAGCATTATCCGCCTGCATATGAGTCGATTCCATGGAGGAGCACACTTGACTAATTTTCTTCTCTGGTGCAGAGCATGCTCTGTAGATCTTAGAGAAGAGGATATTATGGCACACATAAGTGAATTTCATGGTGGACATAGTTACTACTATGAGCAAGAAGCTGTAGAAGATGAACCTATGCCATCTGCTTCCGATGCATTGAGCATTTCTGCAGGTGGAGATAAAGACTGCATTTCTAGCCCTGTGGAGCTCTCCCCTGAAAGTGGTCCTGTTGTGGGAAAATGGCAGTGCCGCATTTGTGAAGAGATGTTTGAGTCTGAAGAGAGCGTTAAACAACATTGCATGTCCTTGGAAAGCCATGCATTTCATAGGTACTCGTGTGGCTTATGTAGAAATCATTTCCGGAAAGTAGGAACACTACAGCGACACATCCAAGAGCATCATAATCAGGAGATACAGACTAAATACTTCTGTGGCCTTTGTGGGAATCTCTTCTTCAACACAGAGGAAGAATTTCTAACCCATTACAAGGCGCTTCATAGCATGGACTATACATTTGTGCCTGAGCAGATGGAACTAACAATAAAAAAAGATGAGGACTTCCTCCCAGTTGAACAAGGAGACCGTTTGACCTGTGGTTGCCGGACAACTTATGTTTCCAAGATCAACAAGAGGAACGATTATGAGAGCTGTGAGAAGGCCATGCTGCAGAAAGGACACTTATGGTTTCGATGCTGCTTGTGCTCTGCAACGGCACAGAATATTGCTGATATGAACAGTCACCTCGAGAGTCACACATCAGTAAAACCCAAGGGAGAGATGTACGTTGTTAGATGTGCTGCATGCAACAAAAACTTTGATGATCTTCGAAGCGCGCATCAGCACTATCACATGAAACATTGCTTCCTGCAGAAACCTGATCTATCAAGTCTCGCATCAGAATCAGAAGACACAGTATTCAAGTTTTCAGCAAGTGGGGCTTGTGCAGTCAGAAAACCTCACAGGCAACAGTTTCAAGCATCTCCATCCAAAACTCAGGACAGACCACAGTCTTCCCCTCTGCAGGGCCCAATAGAAGGAAAGAAAATAAAAAACGAGGACTTAAAACAGTCTGAAGAACTTAGTGAAAGTATGTAGAAATTTGTTTCAACATTAGTTGGAAGTATTGCTGTCCTTAACACACTGTTTCATTGTCAGTACATGTCACATACCATTTGATTACATCCAGTCTATAAATGAGCTCAGAATTTAGTACTTGTTATTTCTCAAATACTGAATTCTCAGTAGTTGAATTTCCAAAACTCAGACTCCACAATTTATTGTTACATGCCATATGTATGAAGTCTTGGGAAAAACAAACAAACAAAAAGGCAGATGTGAGAGTCCCGAGACTGAAATGTTTGATTTTCAAACTAGTTTGGAGCATAATTTGGTGTTATAAGGAAGAGGACTGTCAAGGATACCCCAATTAGGGATCTAATGCCTAGAAGTGTAAAAGTGATGTCATACACATTCAGAAGAAACTTGCCTTCTTTATATATATATATACATACATACATATAGATATATATATTTATAAGCCTGTTAGTGCTTTCTGTGTGGGAGTGCTGTTATATCACCATCATCTCAGCTTTCTTAGTTTGCCAAAAAGAAGTATCAGCTGAGAATTTATATTCCCAGTATATATTGGGTTTTTTCCCTCAAGCACGCAGGTTTTTTCCAAGTTCATTATCACTTCTAAGAATGACATTGAAAATGCTGAAGGTGTATCTTGTGTTCAGAAATTGAAAGTATTTCTTGATTACTAGTGGTGTCATAATGCTTTTGATTAAGAGGTTGACATTTATGTTAAAAGTACAGCAAAAAGTACATATCTACACATTTTATATGCTTTTACGCATGCAAGCAATTGAATGTCACAGAGACTTGCCATAGTCAGGAGTACACAGCTGGATATTAAATGAGTTAATCAAATGTCTTGGTGCAGGACAACAGCTTTCTGTGCTTATCATGAAACTATCCAGGTCTACACCATCATATAGCCAGATTCTACTCTTCTCTTTAATTTATGCGTTATTAAGTGCTAATTCAGTTGATTTTAAAATTATGCAGTCACCAAATATCATCGTTTCATAACTTTTCACTTACATATGTGACTACAGGAATTTTCAAAAGCAAGTTGGTTGCCCAGAAAGTCCCATGAATTTTAAATGTGTCTTTTTTTATCCCATTGAAGATGGTGAACTTCCTGATCTTGACTATCTGAGTACCATGACTCACATTGTGTTGGTGGATCTGGACAACTGGGGAAGCTTTTTCACACAGCTGCCAGCTAACCTGAACCAAGGGACATTTAT
Organism: Brachypodius melanocephalos; assembly: GCA_013398615.1. Lineage (NCBI taxonomy): Eukaryota > Metazoa > Chordata > Aves > Passeriformes > Pycnonotidae > Brachypodius > Brachypodius melanocephalos. The sequence goes on along the minus strand of VZSR01003807.1, from coordinate 47,653,031 downwards.
CTGGGGTTTTCAAGGTAAAAAAATGTTTGAAGTAAATTAAAAGATAAGATTAACAAGTCTACACTTGTACTTGAGCAGCGATTCCTTGAATCAGAGAGAGTGAAGAACAGGAGCAAGTAGGCACTAGGCCTCTAAAGTTGCAGTGTCACAGGCACCATGTAGCAGAAATGTTCTTGAACTTTTCAAACTCCATCTAAACCTCCACTGCTCTTACTGTTCCTTATAGAATAGTTGCAGAATTGCAGAACTGGTTGGCTTCCCTCATAAACTTACTTAAGCTGTATCATATTCTCATAATTATCAGGACAACCATGATACTCAGAGATTATATTAATTCCTAAGTCCTTTTCATAAAGCTGAGGTTTTTATTTTGGTTTGGATTTTTAGTTCCAGAAGGCATGATTTTGCACTCTTTGACTTTTAATTTTGTTCTGTCTCTGGCTTGTTCTGTAAAGGGTAGTCCTGGTTATCCTGTTCAATAGTCGGTGTGCGTCCCATCTTGAAGACAGCAGTAATTGATGGAACTCACATTGTCGTGGGTTTCATAGAATGATAGAATGGTTTGGGTTGAAAGGGACCTTAAAGATGATAGCATTTTCCAAAGTCTGTCCTTTAACTTGATACTTTTGCTTACATGACTGTTTTTGAACCAACTGCTTGTCCACCTCATGCTTTTTCTACAGGTTTTCTCTGTATCTGCCTTTACAATTATTTTGTCTGTGGTACATTGATTTCTTCAGCAAAGTGTAGATAAGGGATAGTTTCAAAATATTTATGGCCTGAAACACAGGCATCATCTTACCAGATTTGTAGGTCAGGTATGTTTTACACTTGGTAAACACTGCACTTCCTTGCTAAGTGTTTTTTGTTGTCTCTTCCCATAAAAGATTGTTCTAAAAGCTGAGAGTTGTCATGCGCTGAGGTCGGACAGAAAGGCCTGTCGATGCCTGGGTCACTTTTTTTTTTTCCTCTTAGAAACAGATTTTCCAGTTGGCTGACAAAGGCAGAGCAAGTATAGGTGTTAATGTAAAGTGGTAGAGATACAAACAGTCATCTGTGATCCTGAACCTGTAATCTGGTGTTTGCTAGGAGTTTTGGGGATGAATCCTCTGATCTCCCCTGTTAAAGCTGGTTATTCTCCTGAGTTTTGTGTTCTCCTCCAGTGTTACTTCTGTATCACTACCTGTCATTACCTTTAGCCTTTCTGTAACAGCATTCCTGTACACATGCAAGCCACAGAAAATACTGATTTTGAGGTTTTAAGTCATAGAATGTTAAGGGATTGGAATGGACCTTAGAGATCATCTAGTCCCAACCTCCTCTGCCAAGGGCAGGGACACCTCCTGCTAGACCAGGTTGCTCAAGGCCTTACCCAGCCTGGCTTTGAACACTGCCAGGGCTGAGGCAACCAAGACCTCCCTGAGCAACCTCTTCCAGTGTCTAACCACCTTCACAGTAAAAGCCTTCCTTCTAATATCTAACCTAAATTCCTTCTCTTTCAGTTTGTACCCATTACTCCTTGTCCAGTTCTCCTACAGATCCTGACAAAGAGTCCCTCTCTGGCTTCCCTTAGGCCACTTGAGATACTGGAATGTTGCTGTGAGGTCTCCATGCAACCTTCTCTTCTCCAGGCTGAACAGCCCAAACTTTCTTAGCCTGCCTTCGCAGGGCTGGTGCTATTATCGACTGTCCTCTTATCAACTTCCTGACCTTCTCCTGGACTTGCTCCAACAGTACCATGTCCTTCCTATACTGGGGATACCAGAACTGGACGCAAGTAGTCCAGGTTTGGTGTCACAAGATAAACAAGATAAAAGATATCTCACACTTTCCATATTATACCTAACGGTTCTAGATTTCTATTTCATCCATGTTGATTGGCTGCGTCATTTATGTACATTCTCTTTTTATATGGCAGAGCAACCTGTTGTTTGTTCTTACTGTCTTTTGTAAGGCTTTTCCCAGCTTGAACATCTGGGCAGATTTCACTTCACCTGTGCACTCCTTGAATTCTATTGTGATTTGGGGTTTGATTGTAGTTTTTAATTGCTAAAGGCAATTAAAACTGTTTATACCTACAGTTATTCAATCTACTTGGCCTTGGAAAAACTTTTTCTACTGATAAAAATAAACTATTAGGAATCTGTGTCTGGCTACTTTTGGTTTTATAAAGAATTATTTAGTAAAAAAGAATTTCCCTGCATGAATTCAGACATTGGCTTTCAGTCATACTTCATTCTATCTGATTTATTCAAAATTAATTTATCATTAGTTGACTTAAGCTTGTTTGCTATGGCACGGTCTTCTGTGCTGTTACTGTTTTCCAAGGTTAAAACATGGGTTTGATATATTAAGCAAAAGTTGGTTGCACCTAGGGATGTCTGAGGTGTATTTTCAGAAATTTCTATTCTGACTTAGGAGAAAGAAATAACCATAGTATAACCATAATGTTACCAGTCTATGAGTAGGAACCCCTACCAATACTCTTACCCAAAGGTACCTTTGTGCTAGTTAAGACTCTGAGCCCAGAGATGTTCCAAACACAGGTGTCTGATGGCACAGCACAGCCCACATCAACACCACTCAACTCCTAATGGGTTTGCTGCATGCAGGCTGCCTTGTGAGAATGGCCCCTGAAGCATGTCAACTAAAAAAACATGCTAACGAGTTACGTGTGAATAAAATGGGCCATAGTCATATTAAAGAAATACCAGTTTGAGTGTCAAATTTTTTTGAGCATGGGAAAACTAAGGCTCCCAGGTACATCTGGATCTATTGTAGTAGGTACCCTCTCATAATAATGGTTTGTGTAGTTACTTGAGGCATACTATTCTTGTTTGTTTAACCTGGGAAAATATAGCAAAATTTTCTTCATGCATTTCCCAAACAGCATTTCTGAATTCTTAATTATTATTTTTATACTATATATCCGCATTGTTTCTATTATTCCTGTTTCTAGTATAGCCTTAGCTTTGTTTTGAGTTCCTCCATTGTCTTGTCTGGACTCTGTATTGTTTGTGTCTTTAGATGCTCAGTTGTCTTTCATCCATTTGTGGGCTAACAAACTAAATAAATACAGGTCTGTCATTGTTTTCAGCTGCCCTGGTCAAATGATTATGTTGTACATTTATGCAGCAAAAAAACAGGGCTGGCGATTACAAGTCTTTCCCAAATAGGAGCTGAGGGCTGTGATAGCGGACAAGAACAACTTGCAAATAGCACTTTTTTTCTAATGGGCAGGTTCCACTAAATAATTTCTGTGTAGACTCTTAATAAATCTTTGCAATCGTTTTTGGTACCATCTTTTTGCTATTAGGCTGAAGAGGCACGGGGGGGAAACAGGAGAAATCTACTGAGGAATGCTTTTCTTTGTCAGACTGCGGGTGGACACGTTGGCATAAACCATCCTCTGCAGCCTGTTTACTTGAGCATTGCTTTCCCATGTCCACACATGAAGTGCCATCAATAACTGCTTTCATTTTCCATTCAAAATCCTTTCTTATATCCAGCCACTCTATCATCTAGTAGATAAAGCAACATTCTTTCCTCCCTGTTGCAGACCCATTATTTCTTAGCCACTGGAATGTTACAAAATTCTTAGTCACTCTAGTCAAATGGTCCTTCCATTTGCTTGTCTTTTTATACTGTCATATTTATTTTTATGGTGCAAGCTCCTCTGGTTTTTCCTCTCTTCTTGAGAGACTTCCAGCTTCTTTCCTTTCCCTTGCAACTTGTTTCAGTCTGGTACTGGTTTTGTCTGCAGCAGGCACTTTACTCAGCTCATCTTTATTATCTACCTATTTTCTCAGCCTCTAACTATATGCTTAGCATACTGTTTAGAAAATTCCTGCACTTTTTTCACAGCTGTAGCTCATTTTGCTCGTCCTTTACTGCACCCATGGGTTTGTCAGGACTCCAGCATTTCTCTCAGCTGTTGCTCCAGTTCTTGGATCGTCCTTTTAACGAGTTCTGACATGGAATGTGTCAGGCAGTTACAGTGTATGTTGGCTCTGTAACTCCTGTAGTGCAGGTTTCCCTAAGAGAAGCATTTCTGTTACTTGTGCTGTTTCCAGAGCTCTTTTGATTCTGCACATTAACCGTGATTGTGTTTCAAACTGGAGAAAAAACATATCATTGTGTCTAAAAGCCCGTGAAATCTAGAAGATAAGTTTTTCAGAAACTGAAGAAAAAAAATTACACAAAATTGATAGAGTAGCATCAGGCTAGCTACTTTTTTTTGCCTTCTATCTAAATAACAAGAGGGCTGGGGGGATTTGGGTTATATCTTTTTCTTAGCTTTCACATTGGTCAAAATAAATCCTGTCTTTAAAGACAGTTTTATATTTGCTTTTGCCTTCTTGCATTCTTAATTCACAGAGGCATTTCTGCCCAAACCCATGGTTTGTTTGTTTTTCATGTTTGTTTTTTATTATTATTATTAATATTATTCCTCTTCACTGTATAGGAGGATACAGCAACTGGAAGCCTCCAGTGAATTGCAAAATTTACAATTACCTTAAGAGGATTGGATGTTTCTTTCTTCATCCACGTTGCAGTACCAGAAGAGAAGCAGCAGACTTTGCTCTCTGTGTTCATGTAAGTTAGGGCACGCTTGCTTTGTTGTGTCCTGTACCCAGAGAAGGGTGGCAGATGGTATTTGCTATTGATGCTAAGTACTAATTGCAGGTGACATTTTTAGATTCTTTCCGTGAGACTTCTGTGTCCCCTATAAAGAATGGATTGAGTGGAGCCAGGTGGCTGAGAAGTGACTTAAAAATTAGCCTGAACAGGGCAGCAGTCTGTTGTGGAGGGGAATGGAGCTGGTTAGGGAATGAAGAGTAAAAAACCTGCACTTCTTACAGTTTCTGTTTAAGAGTGATATGTAACTCTCTTCAAGCAGCCCAAATCTCAAGCCATCTTTACAATGGAGTTGAATGGGTGCTGGTTTCACAGACCCTGTTGAGCTGACTAAGAGCAGTGCCTTTATTCAGTAGACTCTGGGCTTTGGCAGGGCTGGGGACATGCAGGTGAGGGATGGGAATCTGGGATGCCATGGGGACTCATGTTCCTAATGTAGAATCATAGATTTTAAGATTGGAAAAGACCTTCTGGACCATCAAATCCAGCCATCAACCCAGCACTACCACTGTCATTAAGCCGTATCCATATCCTCAAGTGCCATAGCCGCGTGATTTTTGAACACTTCCAGGGATGGTGATTCCACTGCTTCTCTGGGCAGCCTGTTCCAATGCTTGGCAACTTTTTCAGTGAAAATCTAAACCTCCCCTGGGGCAGCTTGAGGCTGTTGTATAATGCTTTATCAGTTTGATAAATTAGTACTTATCTAACTGCATAAGCACAGTTTTGCAACAGTGGTTTTATGTTTCATCATGCTTTTTATGTTTCTCTTAAAATGCTCTGCAGAGATTATAGTTTTATGTGGAGACAGTTCTAAGAGGCGGCTTTTTAGGAATTTGTTCCATACTCCATCTGTACTGTTTTGGTAGCCATCTATTGTACATAGAGGAGAAATGAGCATCAAACTTTTGAAACAGTGCTATTCACAGTGAGGTAAATGTGGCTTGGATCATAAAGGGAGGAATAAATTGCTGGAGAAAACTTTACAATGAAGAACTGTCTTGCACAAAGCTAGCCAAATGCCATGAGATAAAAACATGATATGTGTTCAACACTTGTAATTTGTTTTATATAGGCTGGTCGTCTGGATGAGCACCTGCCCAAGCAAATTCCTTTCACTGTTCTCTCTGGAGACAAAAGCTTCCTGGAGCTGGAAAACCAATTTAAAATGACCCAGCGGTCAGCTCGCATCCTGAATCCTCACCACATTGAAGGAGACATGATGTGTGCCTTGCTAAACAGCATTTCAGATACCACAAAAGGTAGAATGTAAACATTAAACACAATTTTTCCAGTAAAATGATAGTTCTTTCCAATAAAAAAATGGAACACTTACACTGGTAACATAAACAGTTGCTTGGTGCTTCTTATATTGTAGTGTAGATCAGAAAATCATTATGCCTGGGGATGTTTTGAAAACAGACTTAATTAAGCATTTTTATGCATCATAACAAACTCTGTCATCCCTGTGTTCTTTATTATTGCAGGAGACAAAACTGATATTTGGGTCTGAAAACTCCTTTCTAGTTAAAGAGAAGCTGTTTAAAGCACTGTTCTGTGCACAGTTACCAATTTGTACTCAGATCTGTTTGGCTTGATTTATGCTGTGTCTGAAACAAATGTGACCCTGCTAAAGCATCATTATTTCTCAAAATACTTCTGTCTATTTTAACTCTGACCTCCTGGCTACTTCTATCATTTGATAATTCAAATTTCTTCACTGTGTCTTCACTGGCACATGACTCACACATCCATTTGGAGAAAAAAAATGTCAGTGAAAGTTTTTAAGTTCTGTAAAGTGCCAGATTCTAATGGCATGCTAAAGTGATCACACTGGTTTTATATGGGATAATCAAAGAGGATTGAGCCAGCTTATTTTCACACAAAGGGTACCAGAGCTGAGATGAGTTTTAATACTTGTTAGCATTTTATAGTATTTTGCTGTTTTCCCTAGGGGACTTGACATTTCTCTGAAGACATTTTTTGCTTTTTCTGGTTTCTTGTTGCGGTTTTGGAAGGTTGTAAATTCAGAGCGTATTACAGAAAGCTGCTTCTGAATTAGCCCTAAACTGTTTTCTGAAAAATTACACTGCTAGTCTTGATACAGGTTTATGAGAGCTATAACATGGTGCTGCTGTTCCACCAAGAAGATTAAAGTCAAGGGCTATCTCTGAATAATGAATTGGGATTGATTGATTCTATGTGGTGAGCTGGAATTGATTTAAGTTCTTTTGATACAGAAAAGGTGCTTACAGAGTTTTCTGGCCACCCCAGGCATTAGAAGTTTGTTAATTTAACACTTCTTTCAATGTCCTTTACTACATTAATATTTACTAGTACAGTAATTGGCCCTGTAGTACCTGGAGGCTGCAAACCTTAACTTGCTGGCTGGCTGGTCATTGTGCATTCCACTTAAGTTACATGTGTGGTCATTATAAAAAGAATCCATGAACAGGAAATTGATGGAATGACACATGATTCCTTTGGCTGTTGGCATTCCTTAGCACACTTGTAAGGAGCAGAATTGTCCTCTTTTTCATTCAGTGTCAGCAAGGGGGGGACCCAGACAGCCAGAGCTGCCTTTGTCTCCCCATCCTGTATTAAAACACAATATTGGAAAATTCACTGTTGGTAATAGGTCTATATTTGCTGCATTGTGGGATGATGTTGTTACCAAGAGTTTATAGAGGTTTTTCTTTAAAAAGATAAAGCCTCCCCATAGTACATACATTGCGTGGCTTAGCACCTTCAGCCATCATTTACAAGTCTTAGTGTGGCAAAACCAGTATTGGAGGGTTGAGATGGAAAGTCATGCAGTGTATCATAGGCTGGTATAACTTGTTGACATGTTACAGAAAAGCAGCTGAGTATAAGGAAATGCAAACAAGAATTGCTTGCTTTGTGGCTTTCTCAAGCCTGTGGCTGTTATTCTGGAGAGAGAAGTAAGTGAGAAACAGGACAGAGAATCATGTTGAAAAATATCAGACCATTGTTGGTATTGGATGAGCTGCCAAATGAAAAAGCTCTTTCCCTAACTCACCTTCACAGAGCTGAGCACCTGGATTGTGTTTGGATGTGGCAATCTGACAGGTGCATCTTGTGAATGGTTTTGTCAGCACAACTGTGTGGGAACTGTAGTACTGCAGTCATTTTAAAATAAATAAATAAAAATAAAATTTTCTGTGGATGTTGCAATGATGCCAACTGTGTGTTACTATAGGAAACCCTTGACTGGAGGAGATGCTTGAGCTTCCTTTGAGGTATGGAAAGAGTAGGCATTCTTACTTGTTCTCTGCTGCTGCTGCTAAGCCTGAGTTCATAAATGAAGAAGGTTTTTGTTTTTATGCTGAAGCCACAACACATGACAAGAGCTTTTCAAGTGTTAACCAAGTGTTAACCAAGTGGTTTGGGAAGGGCAGAAGAGAAGAGTTTTCAATGTCTTCCTTTATAACAAAAGAATTGTAGTGTGTGCAGAAAACTAATCGTTATTCCATTGTCTGTGTCTTGATATCCTGTGTGTTGAAAGTACACTTTTAATGAGTGCTGGACAATGTTGAAGGCAAAGCTGATGATAGGCTGGGGTCATCATATCCATCTGGACACTGACAGGAATGCCACAACTTTTTGGTTGACAAGTTATTTTTGTGTAAGTTGATGTCTTTAGCTTAACTGTATTTCTCCGGGTTATGTTCAAGTGACATCCTTCAGTGACTGAGCTCTTAGGTAAAACAGACTCTTTTAAATAATAAGAGCAAATTTTTAGGAGTATTTCTTGTCCTTTCTTTTGAAGAGACAGTCTGTCTCATGAGCCTATCAAAATCAATGGTGTATTGAATATAGTGTTGTCTGCCAAATAGCCACCGTACCTCTTTCACTGACCCCTAAAGTGCATTTCACTGTGCTCCAAATGAAGTTGCCAGCCTGTGTCTTCAATTTGCTACTCATGCCTGAAATGTTTAAATACTACCAAATGCAGCTTCCATGGAGAGCTTTTATGTTTGGAAGAGCAGAATTTCAGTTCATTTTAATGAATGCTCCTAAGCTTTGTAGCTCCCACCATGCCCAACAGCTTTTGTTTTACATACAGCCAACAAAAGAATTTAAGAGGACAGAAGAAAAAATTTATAGAAGACATTAAGAATAGTTGGTTTATTTCTCCATAGTGAAGATACTCATGTGTGAAAGTCCTTGTGTGGTCCAGTTTGAGGTCCAGTGTGAATGCTACATCTCTCCCGTCTGCTTTTTCCAAACCTTCAGATAACAAAGATTGCAAATGACTAAAGTTAGGTCACAGCCTCCAGCCCCCACTTTGCTGAATGTGAAACTGAATGTGAAGGGCATGAGCATCTGCAGAGTGATGCACCATGAATGAATTACAGTTTCTGTAGTAATATATCCTTTATTATAGCAGCCACAGCTTATTGCAGTAGAGTGATAAGAAAGTCACCCTTCAGTTGTAACCTTATGTTTAGCTACAGCAGGAAGTTACTACTGGATTTGGTATGTCAGTGGCATCTCTTGTATGTATATGCCCTAGGGAGAAAGCAATGTACTGAGACCTAAGATAATGAGCCTGAACAATAATTGTAGGCCAGTGAATGAGCTGGAAAGACCTCACCACTCAGATCATACAAAAAAATTCTTGAGGTTTAGCTTAAATCTGGCTTTGAATTTGAGAGAGGAGTCTAAGATAAAGGTTAGATGAAAGTCTGAGTGACCATCATTATATTGGCCACAGTTTCCAAGAAATGCAGTTGGAAGAGAGTGGCAGCTTGAGAGCTTTATTTTTATTTGTCCTACACTTGAATGACCAAGTGTAGGCAGAGATACATAGAATGAAGTTTGCTTTGCATGGAGGAAGAGAGGTCTTGTATGGTGGTAACCCTCAGCAGGAAGTAGCTGTACTTGCATTTACAGATTATATTACCTTAATATGAAGAGAGATTAGAGCAGTAAGTATTGGGGAAGAGTATGTGGGAAGGATCCCTCAGGGGCATATGAAAAAAGGAATAAAAGAAAAGATTCTAGAAACCAAGGAAACAGTATTTTAAAGGCAGCATGGCCACACATACCAAATGTGATTGCTAACAAAGGTAAGGATGGGGTACTGGTCTAAAAATTTTGGCTAAGTAATTCCTGGGATCCTGAATGAGTTAACAAATCATATCCATAAGGTAGCACTAAGACTCCAGACATCAGCTGTAAAAGGTCAGTGGTTGGACAGATAGTGTGATGTGAATGTCACTGTACATTGGAATGGGAAAGAGGCAGGTGAGATTGGGAGTTACTGAAAAGACTAAGAGGAGTGTTTTAGGAGAGAAGTAGAGATGGGGTGTGAGACTATACAGTAGACAAGAGGTGTGTTGTGTGGTAAAGGAGCAGGAGGAAGGCTGGGGAAAGGAAATTGAGTCTCTGGTGGTAAACCCAATGGAAATTATGAAAGGGTTGGTGGTAACTGGGGACGTTGCAAAAGAAGATGGTCAGATATAGTGAGGGGATGCCATGAGCTGGGCAGCTAGTCCAAATTCAAACTGTGGTGCTTTGATGGCAGGACAGTGGATGGCGCTTATATTCTGTGAAAGTTACTGATCTCTCCCCGGAACAGGTTTCTGAGAGACATGTGAAATGTCAAAAAATCACTCTGAGCTCTATATTCACCCAGAGTTTGCTTTCCTGTTTTCTCATTCTTCCAGCAGGAATATGTCAGTATGTGAGGACAATAGTGAGCAATAGGATTTCTTTTGAAAGAACAGCTACAGTCAGAGGTTCTTAGCTGCTGTGTATTTGACAAAATGTACTAGAGTATAATGTAAGAGATCTTAAGATCTCTTGCCTCTGAAACTGGGCAGCTGCTTTTCCTCTGACACCAGAGGAGTTAGAAACTATAGCATGTGCTGAGCATTTTAACAAGAGGGACAGGACATGCCTGATTTCTCAAAATTTAACATTCTTCATTAGAAGATGCTAGCAGTATCAGGAATATATGCTGACAAAGTGTGGGCTGTATGAAAAAACTGAGGTGGATTGAAAACTGGCTGAACAGCCAGACCTGGAATATGGTGATCAGTGACATGAAGTTCACATGGGGGTCAGGAACCTGATGTGTCCCATTAACATGTCTGTTAATGACCTAGATAATGGGGCTGACTCTACAGCCAGGGAACTGTTGATGACACAAAACTAGGAGTGGCAGTTTGTACACCACAGGAACTGTGATACCATCCGGAGGAACCTTGACAGGGGAGAAGTAGGCTAACAGTGAATCTCACGAAGTTCAACAAAGGGAAGTGCGGAGTTCTGCATCTGCGGAGCACAAGCATCGCTGTATGCTGACCCAGAGTCAACCAGCTGGGAAACAGCTTTGTAGGGAAGGACCTGGTGTCCTTGGTGGACACCAAGTTGACCATGAGCTAGTGTCTCCTCTGGTGGCTAAGAGGTTCAACAGTACCCTGGGCTGCATTAGCAAGATTGCTGCCAGCAGGTTGAGGAAGGTGATCCTTTCACTTTATTCAGTAAGGTCGTATCTAACAAGAGGGGAGCTCCACACGACACTGTCTTTTCAGTAATACTCAAAAGCCATCTGGACATAATCCTGGGCAGTAGATGATTCTGATTGAGCCAGGAGGCTGGTCAATATGACTTCCAGAGGTCCCTTCCAATTTCCACCATTCTCTGACATTGCCTGACCAGTCTGATGGCTTTTTATGATGGACCAACTGCAATGGTTGACAAGGGAATTATCTGTGATATTATCTGCCTGGACTTTTGTAAGGCCTTGACACTGTCCCACATGACATCCTTATCTCCAAATTGCAGAGGTGTGGATTTGATGGATGGACTTGTCAGTGGATAAGCAATTGGCTGGATTGACATAGCCAGAGAGCTGTGGTCAGTGGCTCCATGTCAAAGTGGAGGCTGGTGACAAGTGTCTTGGTGCTCTTCAGACACAGACAGTGGAAGGAAAGGCACCCTCAGCAGGTTTGCAGATGACATGAAGCTGAACAGTGTGATTGACACACCTAAAGGATGAGATGTCATCCAGGAAGGCCTGGACAAACTTGAGAAGTGGACACATGAGAACCTCATGAAGTTCGATAAAGCCCAGTGCAAGGTGCAGCCTGGGGGAAGAACTGCATGCTAACAGAGCAGTGGGGAAGGTCTTGGGGGTTCTCATGGACGGAAAGCTGGACATGAGCCAATAGTGTGTGATCACAGCCCAGAAGGCCAGCTGCATCCTGGGCTGCATCAAAAGAGGGAGGGGATTCTGCCCCTCTGCTGTGCCCTCATGAGACTCTGCCAGGAGTGCCGTGTTCAGTTCTGGGGTCCTCAGCAAAAGAAAGACATGGATCTGTTGGAACAGGTCCAGAGGAGGCTACAAAGATGATCAGAGAGCTGGAAAGAAAGGCTGAGTGTTGTGGTTGTTCAGCCTGGAGAAGAGAAGGCTCTGAGGAGACCACATTGTGGCCTTCCAGTATTTAAAGGGGGTTTATAAAAAAGAGGGACTTTAAATAGGCAGATAGTGACAAGACAAGGGGCAATGGTTTTGTACTAGAAGAAGGAAGATTTGGATTAGATGGTAGGAAGAAATTATTTACCCAGAGGGTAGTGAGACATTTGACCAGCTGCCCAGAAAAGCTGTGGATGCCCCATCCCTGGAAGTCTTTTTATGTCATGTGTTCTTACGCCAGGAATTGAGTTAGGGAGTGATTGCTTCAACTGTTCCACCTCTAACAGGTATAAAACTTTTTAGAGTGGTCTGACATGTCTTCCTGGCTGGAAGATTAAAAGGATAGTTAATAAGGGAGAAGCCACTTGGGAAAAGCCTTTCCTTTGTGCTTTTTCCTCCCTTTCATTAGTAATTGTAGTGACTGCTTTTGGGGGAGGAGAGGGTGTGCATTTTGCTTTGCTTTGCTTTGCTTTGGAAAATGATGTAAAAATTAGTATCTCTTTTGCTCAGAAATAGTAGGCAGCTCCAAAAAGAGTTCACAGTCAGTCTGCCAAGTGAATGGAGAAATACCATTTTAACTCTCTGTCATCTTTTTGGGCTGCTGATCACTGTTCGACACCAGCTGTTGGAATTTTTATTCCTGGAATTGAGAAAGTCAGGAAGGTTCTGCTCAAACAGGTTGTGTGTCAGAGGTTTGAAAACAAATTTTGGAAAGCATACCTGATAATTTGGATAGCTAAGTTGGGTAATTCAAAATGCCAGAAGTCACAGTCAGTAAATTAGATGGCCATATCGGAAATTTCTTTGCTGGTTAACGTAATCGGAAGTACACTGATGTATTAATGATGACTTTAAGGGGAGCGCTTTTGTTGGTATGACTGTAAGAGACCTTGTTTGCTAATACTGTAAGACCTCATTACAGAGACCATCTCCCAAAATAGCAATAGCCTGTAGCAGGAGGAGAATGAATGCATAACATGACTCATTGGCTTGGTTTTTAACCTGTACTTTACTGTGCCTCTGTTTAAGGGGTGGAAAAAATCAACCAACAAAAAAACTAAACCAACCTACTACACAATTTTAGGGACACAGATTCTTACTAGACACCTCAAAATAAAGGCATCCTTCTGGAGCTGGAAACCAGCCTGGTCAAGAGTGTTATTAAGAAAGGGAAAGGTTGTGGAGTTTTGGCTGGGCTGGGTTGTGATGAATTAACAGATTAAACCAAGTCTATCAACTTTCTGCTTATATGAGACTTGAACAGCAACATCTGCTGAACTGCACTGCTCAGTGGTGTTTTAGCACTCCATTGTTCAAATGCAGTATTTGGGCAATAAAATACAGCTGCAGTCATGTGTAGGCAGAGACATGCTAAGGCACTTCTTCCCATAATTAAATCCTTGAGACATTTTATAGAAACCGAGAAATATATAGAAAGTGAGTCATTTTTTAATAACTGAATATTACAAAAAAATTCCCACAAATGCAGTAGACACAGTAGCTTCTGCACCTATTATTTCTTGTTACCGCTTTAACATAATAAAAAATTGAAGCAATCTGCCTCTAGATTATGGGAAGAAGGGGAAGAAGGTAGCTGAAAAATAACTGTCTCTTGAGTTGCTGTCTTAAACTACCACTGGAATGTATTTTTATCTTGATTTTTTTGGATCATAACAAGTGTATTCTTCAAATCAGTTGGTGTTATGATAAGAGAAACGCAAGAGAGGCTGTTAGTATCTTTATTAGAAACAATATGTAATTTATTTCATTTGTGCATTTAAGGTTCAGATAGTGAAGAGGATGAAGATACAAAAGAAACAGTGAAGCAGAGCTTAGAAGAAATAAACAAAGAGGAAGGTCTGTCAATTTTTACTTTCCTGTGTTCAAGAGCACTATTAATTATGGAAGATACAGAAATGAAACTTAAAATCAGTTTTACAGCAGGTGACCTCTTTGGAATACTCTCTAAACTATGCTGGGCAGTCTTGAGTAGTGAAGAATGGTGTGATGAGTTATAAATAAAAAAAATTTAACCTGAGAACTATGCCACCAGACTAAAAATCTATTTCATTGGACACCACAGGGTACTGATCAATTAAAGACTTGACTGAGTTCACTTTGTACCAGTTTAATATGACTGCGTTGTCTCAGAGCAGAGCTATTGACTAAACTGTTGAACTTCTGAATAAATAATTCAAGATTAGATATCATTTCACAATAAAGCACTCTGGTCTGAAAAAGCTGTAGAGTTATGCACAAGGTTGAATCAGCATCACATCTGTCTGTTCACATCCTACCTTAAATTATTTTAAATTGTTTTCATCCTTTTACTGTTGAGCTTACTGGTGGTGTTTGATGTAGTCATGCATTTTTGGTGACAGACCACAGTGCACTTTGAAAATAATTTATTGTGGAAAGACTTCATTCTGCCCCTCCACCTGATGGAAACAAAACAAACTAAAAAAATCAAAAAGTTGTACAAGCTCAGTGATAAAACTGATTACAGAATCTTATGTTCCCAGAATTTATTCACTTATAAGTTTACCAGCTGTTACTAAATACTGTTGTTAAATGTCCACATTCATCTCCAGCACTGGAATTTTGGTGCATTCAGGCCCCTCTAGTACTGGGATAGCAGTGACATTTGGTGCATGCAGGAGGTCCCACTTCTGATGCTGCAGTGCAGAGGCATCTGACCTTATGAAGCAGCCTGGCTTCAGATGAGTCACAGCCTGGACTTTATTCTGGATTTTTGCACAGGTTTAGTGGCTAAATAACAACATATTTTAATGCAAGCAGTTGTCTACAAATGGTTTTCTGCCTTTGTTTGTCTGTTTTTGTTTGTTTCTGTGACCATGTAATATTTTCTTTAAGCAACTCTTTCTTATCAGTAGCGCTGGATATTACAGTGACGTCCAGATGCATGAGAGAGCAGTCAGTGATATGATCTCTGTTCAAATCTCTGCCTTGCATAAAACAGTCCAACAATTATTAAAATTTTAAAATTCTATTTCCTTTTTCATAAGAACAGACAGATCTTCCTTTTTAATAGGACGTGATTGTGTCCTCCTAAAGCAGATGACTAATTCATGAATGTCTGTGTCTAAAAGCTGCTTTAATTTTTCCAGCTATATTATTCATATTAATATTTGCTGTATGTACAAACCTTGTTGAATTTATGGTATTTGATCGCTAACACCAAGCAATTAGTGCCCAAACCAACCTAAATGTAACACAAAAACAGAGTTTCTTTTTTGAGTATTATGAAAGTTGTTTGAGATTGTTAAGGAGTCAGATGAGTGCAATGCTATTTTCCTCCTCACCATCAAAACTGTTACAGCCCTGATCTAGAGTATGCTTACTGCTGATAATGAATTTTTATCTACTTGTCTGGCCTACCTAGTAAGAAGTGACAACACTGGTGCCAAGTCAGAACGTAGGTCTGGGCATATCTCTGGATAAGGAACTGGAATGAAAATACTGAAACCTCCCTGCTTGATACATGCATGTGGTTTTTGTTTTAATACTTCGTTTATTTTTCTTGGTGTATACATATGGGTTCTAATCTTGCTATTATTTTGACCAGTAAACACATAATTGCATTATGGTCTTAAACTAATCATTGAGTTGCTCCTGGTTAATACAGTGAAAAGTTGGAGAGGTGTTTTCCATATTTTGTAGTGTTGAAAAGATAACATAAAACAGGAGAGAAAATATTTTCATCTGTTTCTTAGGGGTTTTTTGCAGTCTACTGACATTGCCCACAGAAATAAGTTCATGCTTTATGTAGCAATATTAAGACAGTTGTGTTTATGGCTAGCTATCAGCTGCAGTTTGAGATCACAGTTTTTTTGTTTGTTTGTTTGGTTTTTTTAATGCAGACCTGCAAGATGCAGACTTGCAAGATGCAGAACTGCAAGAAGCCATCAAAAGGAGCCTTGAGGAAATGTAAATGAAGATACTTCAGTACACTAACACCATGCCATCAAAATTGCTCACAAAAATGGAAGCTTGTTCATCTATTTACAAGGGTTCAGAAATGTCACTTTTAAAATTTCTGTAATTGTTAAATTTGTAATCTGATGTCCTCTATCATACTGATGAACATCTGGAGTTTATTCATATTCACAGCAATGTGTTATGTTTGATAAAAATAAATTTTTAAGCCTTTTCATATTTGTTTCTAAGGGATGATGACTAAGTCTTTCTAATTTAGCTGTTTAAAATTGTTGCCTAATTAGTAGGCTGGTCTTACTAGGTATTTTGGGTTGGGGTTCCTGGTTGTTCAGGTTTTTTTTCTTAAATTGGTTCTTGTATTTAATTTTTTGTCATAAAATGTCATTGTCTTTATTTACTTTTTCATGTGGTCTTTGCA
This sequence comes from Brachypodius melanocephalos, assembly GCA_013398615.1. Classification (NCBI taxonomy): domain Eukaryota; kingdom Metazoa; phylum Chordata; class Aves; order Passeriformes; family Pycnonotidae; genus Brachypodius; species Brachypodius melanocephalos. The sequence goes on along the minus strand of VZSR01003807.1, from coordinate 47,636,571 downwards.
ACAGATAAAAATAGTAAAGTCCAGTTTTCTCAGATTTGCCTGGCTAATCTTGTTATAAAGAGAAGCTTATATCCCAGGGTTGTTGACCATGTGGCCTAACTCTTGCCTGTGGCTGGTCTTACTTCATAGGCCATAATTTTGTCTCTGTTCTGTTTGTTATAAATGTCAGAATGAGGACCACAGGCTGTACAGTTAGTTTACCAGCTTTGTTTTTATAAATGTGTTTGTTTTTTTCAATAGTGGTAGAATATTTGGATTTGATGGCTTAAAGTTTGACGACTTCATTGCCTCTGCCTTACCTGAGGCAGGAACAACCTTTTAAGGGAACAGAACCTAAATAAACTTCCTAGTTTCTGTTAGGAATACATGTGAGAAGAGTTAAACTGTAATATTTCTGTATACTATGATCTTTGCTCTCTTTGCCTATCTGGCATAGGGTAAATGAATGTAAATGTGCTAATTATTTTTGTACTGTCCTTATTTTAAGTGAAATTATTTCTGTGTTTAGAATTATCTGTCATCTTTCTCAGTTTTGTTTAAAAATACCTATGCAAACTGTCCAGCTTTACCAGCCTGTTATCCTTCAGTTAATGATTGCTGTCAATCAGTAAGAAATCTCAATGTAATAAAATGTCAGCTTAATTCTTTTTTATGATTCACTCACTTTGCGAGTTTGCTTCTACCTGCTGTATCCTTAAACACACATTATGCAAGGAATATTTTTTGTGGGGAATAAGATGTGGGGAAGGTTGAATTTTTCTCACTATTCTAGAGTCAGCATCACTACAGCTGTTTGTCATCATGGCTAGAAAAGCTGGAAGACTGACACTGGTTTATTTCTAATCACAAGTCTGATATAATTGCTATCTCTGAAGCAAGTAGAACGAATGAAGAATCTAGAGAGGTATCTCAGCGCTCATTAGCAATCATACAGCTTGAAGAAACTGTTCAAATGCCAGAAAATAGTTTCAACCCTTACAGTGCATTTAACTGTGACTCTCAAGTGTTAAAGGGTGAATAGGACCTCGTAGTGGTTTTCCCTTGTGCCTCCTGCTGCTTTTCCTACTGCCAGTCTTGGATTAATTGTACTTCTGGTAAAATTCAGGTGTGCAGTTCACACTGCTGCTGAGAAAGCCCTTTTCTGTTTCTGCCCTTTGAGTTGTCTTTAGCTACTGCCTCAAGTAGTAGCTAAAGCCTCAATCAGTTCCAGAATTTTTCTCGCCCAATGCTTCTATTAAAGGATGGAATGAAAAAGAAAACAATTTTCATTCTCAAAAGCATCTCTATCCAAGGTTATAGAGGCTTTTGGTCAGGTTTTTTAACATGTAGATCCTAAAGTCACCAATTTCTTTCACATGAAAAGGTGTTTCAGTCTGAGAAAGTTCTTTGGCTCAATGGTGCTTAAAACCTGAGTAGATCATCTTCTCCAAAGTCTGCTATGTTAGAATTTGATTATGTACTTTATTCCTCAAAACATTTTTATTCTGTCATAAATGTGAAGTTTGCATGTACTTCATGAGTCATGACTTGAGTGGTTGCATTAAAAAAAAAGTCCTGTGTGCACACATATTCTGTATACTTGAAGCTCCACTTACTAAACACATTCTATTGGCCTTGTCATTGGCTTACCAAAATTGGCAAATCCCAATTGTTGCTGCAAGTAAATAGAGTTCTACTTTCTCTATTATTTTTATGATAAAAGTAGTCTGCAGAATTAGCAACATATTGAAATTCGGCTTCATTTAGAAGAAAATTTTGGTCTCTTTGGCATTCTCTTAACTCAAAATTTTTCTTTGTGAAATTTTCTGCCATCACAAGCTTGTGATACTTGTTTCCAGAAGAACAGAGAAAATTTGATTCTTAAAACACTGCATGTACAGACATGTGACTTGTTACTCACCAACATCTTGTGGTTGAGCACCTTCAACTGGAAAAGTTGTCTTGTAAATGTGTTTCAGAATTTTATGGTTTTGTCTGGTGAGTCTTGTTTAACTGGCTGAAATTGTTGAGGTTTGTCCTGCATATGCTGAGAAATCTGCCTGCGTTTACAAGCACAACCTGTCTGTTAAAAGGGGCTTGCCCAGTATGTTTGTACTAGAAGTGATTTGTCATGCCCTTTTCAAGTGCATTTACTTTTGTGGTGATGTTTGAGTTAATCCTTCGTTAGCCTAAAGAAATTCAGTAATGCTTTTTTGTATTTGTCTTCAATGAGGAAAAAGTCTAATCTCCACCTGACTACCACCAGCTGTTCATTTTAATGCTCTTAATTTTTGTATGGTGCATGTGTTAACTTCTACAAAACTGAAACTCTGACAACTTGAGATTGGTATAAGGCTCTTAATTCTTCAGTGCTTTGTGTGCCACGTTCTTACAAAACAAATTCCCTTTTTGGTCATATTCAGAGACAAAGTGAGATGCCAAATAAGTCAGTGCAACTGTAAAGTCACTAGAGCACCTGAAGTGTTACATCTGCCTGGTTGCTTCTGCTATTTAATAATATTTTAGAAATAGTGATATTAGCTGACTCTAAGATACTTGCCTTGTATGTACTTTTTGGGTGTGGGTTAATTTTCTTAGCTCTTCAAATAATACAGAAATGCCCACCACTGTTCCTGTAGTGGTCTTGGAATGCAAACATTTATGAAATCTTTACCAAATATAGTGAAGTTTATAGAGGTATGAAGTTAAGTCATCGTCTTTCTTAAAAGGAAAGTGTTCCATCGCCTGCTTGCAGTGTCCTGGCTATGTTTACAGAGACTGCTGTAAATTGGAAGGAGGTGAGGAGGATGAATGATGAATTGTTTCAAAATTAATTCAGAAAAAATTGGCTGACATTAGCACAAAGATACATTCTGGCAATTCTTTCCAGCTAAGTAGCTTTATGAAAGTCTGCATCTGCTTTCTTTTTTTGGTACTTCTAAACCCCTTCAAGTTTCCTGTAGAAATTTAGAAATTCTTAATTCAAGTGGTTTGGTGCTCAGTAGTAACAATCTGGGTCAAATAATATGGCCTGAGATATTCTAAAAGTGGACGTAAACAACTCAGAAAATTTATGGCAAACAGCAAGAACATACCAAGTAGGTACTTGAACAGCAAAGCTCTGTGTGCATGGAAATTTAATGTAAAGTTCCCTTTGTAAATCTGTGCAAATTGGCTTTCACTGACTGCTGTAACCTAATTTCTGGTAGTCCTTCCCTTTGGTTTTTTGCTTAGAGCTCCACTGTCAATCGACCAAGCATTTGCAGCTGTACAGAATGCACTGGCTCATTTAATCATCGACTTTTCTCCAGTGAGAATGAACTGCTGCATGCCCCAAAAGGGTCATAGCAGCTCTCAGATGGCTTCTGAGACAGAGGGCTTCATTCAGCCTTCTAACAGGCCTGGGACCTCAGGGCTTGCCTACACAGTCTGTGTACAGACTGTGGCGTGTAGAGGCAAACCTAGGGCTAGTTTTAATTAGCATTGGTAACAACAGCAGTAAAGACACAGCAGCATAGGTTCAGCAGGTGTGGAGTGAGGGGGCAGCCTGCTGTGATAGCAGACATGTATTTTGATTGAAAACACCCTGAAAAGTCAGGTTGGCCCATCTTTATTGTTATTGTTACGGTGCTGGGAAGACTGCAGGCTGGTTATGGTTGGCTGGCCTGAGCCATGGATACATCCTTCAGCCATGCCTGGGAAGTTGTGTTTCCAGAATACCTGTGCACAAGGGAGGTTCTTAACCACAGAATGGTTTGGGTTGGAAGAGACCATAAAAATCTTAGTTCCAGCATGCCTTCTGTGGGGAGAGACACATCCTACTAGACCAGGTTGGTCAGAGCCCCTTCCAACCTGGCCTTGAACACTTGTAGGGATGGAGCATCCACAGCTTCTCTGGACAACCTGTTCCAGTGCCTCACCACCCTCACAGAAAATAATTTCTTCCTAGTATCTAACCTAAATTTCCCCTCTTTCAGGTTGAAAATATGAAGTTCCTGTAGGTGAAGGCAGGAAAATAATCCTGCATGGCACTTCTTGGGTGTGGACTTTCTCTTTGATCCTGTTCCATGACAGCTCATGTTTAAGTGTTAGGGTATGTGACAAGGTATATATCAGAGTTTGAAATAAGGCAAAGCTGGAACTAAGGTGCTATTTAGTAGTGTTACAATTTGCACTGCTTTTGGCGTAGATCATCCCCCTGGCTCTGGGACTTCTATGGATACATCAGATGTCTGAGACCTGGAAAGTTACTCTTTCTGCTGTCTCAAGGGACTTCGTGCATGTGAATGAGACTTCTGTTCATTGCTGTTTTGCAATCAACACCCATTTTTTACAATGCTGCAGTTTAAACAAGAGACAGCCAGTGTTTTCACTGCTGTGATGGGAACGCAGGAACAATGGGATACACACCCTCTCCTCATGTTTTTGCTGGTGTCCATAGCCAGAGCAGGGCTGTGCAGTCCTTCACATGGCCACAGATGTGGGGATGTGGGAGAAGACAGGAGCATTAGCATGGCATCACCAGCACTCCTGATCATGCTTCACCACTGATGGCAAGCAGGAGGGTGAAATCTGTGCTTTATTTGAGGTGTGGGGGCCCTTCCTCCTCCCATTGCCTTGTGGCTCCAAAGGATCCAATTCCTGCCTTTCGTGTCCCCAAAGTTCCCCCAACTCAGCTATGAATCACTTTCCTTCCTGCAGGGATGGACTCCATTCTTTCCAAACCAACCAGTTATTATTTTGGAAAAGTGATGCCAATTGTCCCTTTACATACCTTAGCAAAACTAGAGGGGGTGGGGGCAATCTACTCTAGAGAGCAGGAAAATCAGTTTTCAAGGTCCTTCCAAGTCTCTGAAAGGGAAAGAATCCCAGTTTTCACAGGCAGTAATTTCAAGACTTGTCCTGGAGACCATTTTTGCTTTTAAATTTGCATTTTGTTTCTACAGTTTTGCTATTCTTCTTTTTAGTGTAAAGTGTCCTATTGCTGTAAAGAGGATGAGTCAAGTGTGATACATTTGGACACTTAGAGCTGTTCTGTGCCTCTGATTCAGCTATTGTAACTTCTACCTGTGTGGAATTAAACCCCTGTTTGCTTGTGGAGGAAAAAATGTTCAGAGCTGTTCAGCTACTTTGATTTCTGTTTTTTAAACCCAATCTAATTGATGCTTAATAAATTGGCATGGGTAGAATAGAAGGATCCCAGGAAATAAATGGTAGCAAACTATGTGTCATGGCTACAAATGGTTTCTGTTTGGAGTGGGAAATGATTTTTAATTATCTTCTATAGAGACTGTAGAGAGATGGATGGAACAATTGTGCAAATGGAGTTATTTCCATGGGCTCACAGGCAATGAGCCTTGCTTATCCAACCACGTAAAACAAAGAAAACTCAGGCAATTAATTTAACGAGAGTACTTGGGACATGATATCATTCTGAATGGACGAGCCTGAGAAAACAGCTATTTTGAATCACAGCAGGATAAGCATACAAAACAGTATCCCTGTGCAACAAAATCCCTCTTAGCTGGGTGCCAAAAATTGGTCTGTTAGAGCCATGGGGTATTTGCCCAAACCTCGACTTTTGGGATAAGCAAATTCCTTTTTAAATATTCACAGTAGTGGCAAGCAAAGCTTGTGTGTGACTTGAATTGCTGGTGCTTGTGAGAGAGAAGGTGCCGTTTCATACAGGCAAGTTAAATATGTTCTTGTGACAAGTCATTACTAGATGTAGATCCACTACCTTGGCTATCATGAAATAGATAAATCTTTTCTTTCTGGCATAGAAAGAGAACATAAACCACTTTTCTTTCCAGTAAGCTTTCTTGTAGAATCTTACAATAACAGCTGGTGAAACAGCTTCTTTTCTGCAAGTAGTAGGGGGCTCTTACAATTGGCAGGGGAAAGCTGCACTATGAAAAGCAGTATCTAAAGTACCTTTTTGTTGATGTTTTTTAGGAATTTTGTTCAGGTTCTGCTTGCAGTAAGAGCTGTCTCTGGTTTAACTTTTCTATCATTTCAAGCTTCTGGATTTTTAAAGCCCTTTATTTTTTTCTCATCCTGTTTCTTGAACTTTCCACTGTTTGCAGTTTTATAGTTTACTGTTTAACTAGCCTTAAATAAAAGTACCAGTTGGGTGGTTGTGGGTTTCTGGTTTTCATTAATGAAAGAGCCAACCAGTGAACCAACCATACAGACCTGTTCTGGAACACAAATCATTGTACCAACAGCTTCCATCTCACACAAAGTTAATACAGATATTGAAAATATCATTATTCCTCCCATAGATTCTGATTGAACTACAGCCAGAGTTCATGCTGCTTTTGGCTGGTCCAGGTTTTGTTGCTTTTGTCACAAAGGGGAGTGGAGACAGGAGCAGGGCAGCCCGGGGTCTCTCTGTGCCCCAGAGGGTGACAGCGAGGAGCAGAGGCACCTCCCGCTGCCGTGTGTCGGGGTGTGCGGTGGCCGGGCACCTGCGTGGGGCAGGTGCAGGTGACACTGCGGTGTCTGTCGGTCACAACGGGGAACACTCGGCTGCTGCGGTCTCAGCCCCCTCCGTCCCCAGCTCGCTGGTGAGCTCAGCCATCCTCCATCGCTGTGTGCGGGGAGGGAGGCGTGTGGGGGCAGAGACAAGAGACACGGGGAGCTCCTGGAGCAGGTAGCTTAACCAAAGGTCCGGAGAATCTCTCTGACCAGGCATGCCTGAGGGAGATGGGTCTGTCCAGCCTTGAGAAGAGGTGACTGAGAGGGGGCCTCATCAATGGGATTACGTACCTAAAGAATGGGTGTCAAGCAGATGGACCAGCCTCTTCTCCATGGTGCCAACAGGACAAGAGACAAGGGGGAGAAAGTGATGCACAGAAACACGAGGAACTTCGTGTTCCACCTGAACGCGAAGAACTTTTTTACTGCCCAAGTGATCAAGCACTGCACCAGATTGACCAAGGCGAGAGGGGGCAGGGAGGTTGGACCAGCTGACCCAGTGTGGTCCCTCCCATCCCGGCCGGTCCCGTGGCTCTGTTGCCCCCGGCCGAGGCGAGGCCGCCCCGCCGCGCTGCGTGAGGCGGCGCCCGCGGGCTCGGCGCGGGGGCGGGGTGGCCGCGGGGGCCGGCGGCGGGGCGGCTCCTTCTTTGGCCATGAGCGAGGTGCCGGCATTCGGCCGCCGCCGCCGCCTGCGGGACGCGGGGAGGGAGCGGCCGCAGCGAGGTTCCGCCGGCGGCAGCGGCGGGTGGGATGGCCCAGGCCAGGATCAGCGCCAAGGCCAGCGAGGGGGCGCAGCAGCAGCCGCAGCAGCAGCAGCAGTCGGGCGGGCAGCTCCGGGGCCGCTTCTACCGCTCCACCTCCATGGCCGACCGCTCCAGCCGCCTGCTTGAGAACCTGGACCAGCTGGAGCTCAGGTGGGGCTCGGGGCCGGGCGCTGGGAAGGGGCCGCGGGGCCGTCTGGCTCCGAGCCCGTGGCTCCGCACCGCGGGCCAGCGGCGGGCGCGGAGCCCCCCCCTCCTCGGCTGGGGGGGACGGGGGGGTGAGGCTTCCTGAGGGGACCGAGGGGAAAAGGGTTCTCCTTCGTGTGGGGCAAAGTTTAGAAATGGGAGCTGCTGCTAGCGTGGCCTGGAAATACACGGAAATAGGAATATGTATACGAATGTATGAAAGTAGACGTTTTTCAGAGAAAGTGCGAAGGGCTGATTCGGGTTTGTTACCCTTCGGGGTGTGGGGCGCCTGGAGCAGACGGGGCTGTGCTCTGCGAGCTGTGTGTGACACGGCGGGTACGAGCCCGCGGTGCATCCTGGCTGTCGTCCTTCCCTATCGCCCCTATCCCGCATCTGCGGGCAGGTGTTTTATAAGAAGATGCAGGAAATCCGAGGATAGAACGTGTCATTCGGGCTCTCGGAGACTCTGGCAAGCCTTTAAGCTGCAGTGCTGAATGCTGGCTTGTGAGGCTTCTTCTCTTCCAAACCTTCCTCTGCACGTACTGGTTCAGCTATGTATGTTCTGGATGTGTTTGTGCCCACCTCCTCTCCGAGGTGTATTAAAACATCTCCCTATAATGTGAAAAAGATCGCATTCTGCAGCTGATGTGTGTTTTTCCAAAGTTATTGTAAATACTGTGTGAATTTCATCGTTGTGCCAAGGCATGTCCTGACTTTTTCTGTTACTTGACGTTCCCTAAATAATACCATTTGACTTTTTTTCCCAGTTTGGCCTCATGAGAGACGATACCTTGCCTTTAATCATCTTCCCTGTCCTCTCAGCTCTGCTAAATTACATAGTGTCCTTTCTGAGGTGGATGGATGTGCATGATGCCTCTGATTCACCTCCTCTGGGACTGTTTCAACACACCCTTTCCTTCATTACAGCTGCATATTGATCAGCAGCTTTCACAGAACCACCCAGAATGTTTCTAGGACTTTCCTCTAATTAAAAGAGCTCTGTGAGATGCAGGAGTTTTATTTCCCCTTTCTGCCTGCATTACTTTGCATTATTCAGGAGTGGACTCGATGTGTTGTTATATTAGCTTTTCACTTAGCTTGATTAAATCTCCTTGAAGTCCTTTGCAGACTTTTCTGCATTTGACTAAACAAAATCACTGTCTGCAAACAAGTCTCACTGCTTACATCCAGGTATAGGCATATGATGAATATATAATCCAAAAATTAGCATGAGAATATGCAAAAATGCGTTTTAGATTTGCTGAGTGACTCTGAAACAAAGCAGACAGTTTGGTTACCCAGCAATTAAACCCTCAATTAAACTTCCTAGTTTGCTTTGGTTCTTTCAGACAGCCATAATTCTAAATGTGGAATAGTCATGAGAAAAAAAAAAAAAGTCTAATTTTATAAAAGTCACCCAAGTCTTACGTTTTTTCTTTTTCCTGTCCACAACTAATCAACATGCTTAATTTCAAATTTATTCGAATGACAGGAGAAAAAAAAACTTGCAAACTGTCTCCTTCTCCAGCTGGTTTGGTTTTGCTATAGACCCTCAAGATGTTGCTTGTAAATATAAGTGAAAATTTGTCAAACTGACCTACAGCCTTTAATTGAAACCCTCAACAATCCTCAGTTCTCAAGTTGCTTAAGGTCAACTGAACTCTGAAGCAATGCTCATCCCTCTGGAAATCACAGGATCACAGAATTGTTTGGGTTAGGAGGGACCTTAAAGGTCACCTAGTTCCAACCCTCTGACATGGGCACCTTTCAGTAGACCAGGTGGCTCAAAGCCCCATCCAACCTGGCCTTGAACACCTCCAAGGACAGAGTCCACAACCTCTCTGGGCAACCTGTTCCAGTGCCTCACCATCCTCACAGTGAAGAATTTCTTCCTAATACCTAAGTCCCTCTTTCAGTTTAAAGTATTGTTAAATGCTCCAGTTTGAACAGCCTTCCTTTTCCTCCCTTTCCACTGTGAGAGCTTATTTCCCAGCAGTAATGGGGTATCTTTGTACCTCCCTGATAGGTATTTGCAGAGGGGCTTTCTGCTGTATGGAAAGTGAGCAGGGAAGGGGAATTAATTTGGCTGCCAGGGAGCAAGTGCTTGAGGCAGAGGTGGCGAGGGGGGCAGGTGGCACCTTTGCCCCTTGTAAGGGCTTGGACCTTCGTGTGCTGTGACTGCCAAGATATCTCAGGAGCAGCTGGAAGCGAGACCAGAGGCTCTGTTTATGAGTCACTGCGTTCTGTTGGTTGTGCTAAGTGAGAAGTTTTAGGTGTGATGATACACGAGGGAAGTCAGACTCTTGCTGGGTATTTTTTATCTCCATTTTTTGCACTTTTAATCTTGTTTTTTGTATCAACCATATTCCCCCCACCATTCACTTCAGTGTTCACAGGACTGCTCACCTGGGAGTGGACACTCAGCTGAAGGAGCTGAGGATACCAGGGTGAAACCCCCTGCTTTGTCTTCCTCCAGTGTGCCTGATTAGCTCCGTTTCAGGAAAAAAATTGCTCCATCGTCAGATGATTCTTATTTCCTTTGAAAATTTATCTGAACCTCCAGCACGTGGGCTTTTAACAGTGGGCTGTTTAAATCAGTCAGTAGTTTAAAGGACAGAGTTATTACAGCTGTCCTAAGAAAGCAGGTGTCAAATTTCTCATCTGGAAACAAAAGGACAGCCTGATCCACCTGTTTCTCGGGGGAATGCTCTGCTCATGTAAATGGTATGTAGCAAAGAAAGGCACTGCTCAGCTAATTGCTCACAAACAGGGAAAATCAGAAGTAAGGAATGTCTTTTCCAGTGTTAGGTAATAGATGGAATATTAAGTTGATGTTCAAATCAACAAATACACTCCAAGTAAAAATACAAATGGAGGTTTTAATCTCTGAGGAAAAAAGTCCATACTGCTGCGTCAAAATAATTGATAACTGGGCATAAATATTGAGTATTTTGTGTTCTTTTTTCTTTGCCTTTTGTTGGTTGTTTTTTTTTTTGAGACTTGGATTGTGTTTCCACCCCTTCCCACATCAGTCACCTCTGTTAGAGGTTTAAAGCTTCCAACTTTTTTTTTTTTCTGATCTCCCACACGAGGAAAGATTTACAGAAACCTGTGAAGCTAAAAAACCATGCATTTTTTAGGAAAGAAGTTACGAGACATGACTGCAAGGTGTGATCCTGACACATTATTTTCCTGAAGCTGGTGTGACTTGTTTCTGTTTTTTTTTACTGGCTTTCTTTTCCCCCCTAGAGTACTCTTCTGAAATGACCCTGTCCCACTGTTGGCACTCTATATTGCAGTCTAAAAAATGGTAAAAATAATTCTGAAGAAGCAATTATTGCGAATAAAATAATTTTTAAGATTTGGTTATATTGCCTTTAGTAAATTAATGTCAATTGAAGCTCTAGTTGGTGAACTATGTTTTTCCTTTTTTGCAGTATGTTTATTCTGACAATTTGGCTTTTAGGTCCTACCTCAGATAGCAAGCGGGCCTTTGGAAACAGTGATATTTTAGGCACTCTCTTTAGAACTGTACCAATTCAGCATACATCTCTGCAATGCAGCTTTTCCACATCCTTCTTAGGACCCAGCAAAGCCTGTGGAAATCATGGAGTGATCTATCTGCTGAAGGAAGAACTTTAGTTTTTAAGTCAGTATAATGATATATAGATACTGATTTAAAAACACTATCAAAATTGAAATTCTGCACTTCAAAATTTTAATTTACAACTTTCCAGTGACCCCAATGCACTTTTAAAATTGTGAAAATGCTAGGTTTTTTTTTAAAGGCAAGGCAAGGCATTTTGAAAATATTGCTAGACTTCCTGAATTATAAAATGGAGACATCTGAAGTATGAAATGACTCCACCTGCCTCATTGCTCTTACTAACCAGTCCAAAATAATAATTAAAAGTATTTGTTCTTGGCATGAATTTGCATTGCATTAACTTTTCCCACTCCTCCTCAGAACAAACATTAAAGGCAAGGCCTGAAGCCTGTGCTTTCACTGAGTAAATTAGGCTAACTATTTTGTAAAACAGAATCATTTCGTGAGCAGGCTGCGTGTGAAGAGTGACTATATCCTGAAATGCTCCCATTATTCTGCTTCCACCCTCTTTTCTCTTACTGCTGTTTTCCTTAAGTTACCTTCAGCCAGCCTGGGAGGAAGGAGCAGCAGCTCCGTTCCTGTCTCAGGAGATGTGCCCTCATCTGCAGAGATAGCAGTGAGCCACTGCTGTCTCAGGACAGCACCCAGAAATGTTGGAGAGTGTAGAGCACCTAAGAGACTTAACAGTGTTTTGGTTTGTTTCCCCTTTTCTGGCCAGGTTTCATAAACATCTCAGGCTAGATGGATGGATTCTTGTGATGCAGCTAGACCTCCCAAGCTGTGCACTGCAAGCATCTCAAACCATCAGCCAGGTTCCCATGATATTCTTGCTTTTCTGTGTTGCCTGTGAATGCAGAGTTGATGGTTTTGGTGCAACTCTTTCAGCCAGTTCCAGCTTGGGAAATTATCTGTAAGCTCCTACTCTCAAGTTTCAGAGAAAAGCCAAGGGATTGGGATATTTCCCTCTTTTGTATCAGGTCTTCAAAGTGTTGCATTAGAGTTCTCCAGTGTTCTTTTCCATATTTTTCAGCTGAATGCAAAAGTCCCCTCTGTCAATCTGTGGTGAGGAATAAGACATAAATTAAGAAATTTGACTCAGATTTCTCATGTGGCATTTCCACATTGCCCACGGTGAGCTGAGTCTGTACTTCATGCCAGGAGGGCAGGCTGTGGGCACGGAACCACACACCTTACCGAGACTCAATAGTTACAGGGACAGCAGTTTCTGATAGACTTTCCCCTTGTCCTCACTGCATTACACGTGAGTTTCAGCACAGTAACAGGACTGGAGAAGGGGTCTGGTTTCAGGAGGGACCGAGTTTCGTGCTTCCTTGTGAGCCCAGAAATAGTAGCTGCTCTCACAGAAGCTTCCTTCCTGTGTGAATCACAGTGAGCATCATTCACGGAAAGCACCAGTGACAGTGGGAGCAGGCAGTCCAGCATCTTCTCCCAGTGACCAAGGCACACCACTTGTGTCAGGGAAACCCTTATGTTAATAAAAGTGTGAGAGCTTTGTCCCACTCACAGGGTTTTCTTCTTTGTGAAAGGGACTGTTTGGCACATTGCAGTTTTCTGGAATGTTTGTTGCTTTGCATGTGGATTATATGGGTTCTGCTGGCCTGGAGGTGGCACAGGGAGCCAGGGCCCCTTGCCTCCGTCTCTGCAGCTGCCACCCTCGCTGCCAAGTTCCCTGATGGGGACTCAGTCCTTTTCTCTCCTAGTTCCTAGTTAGGCAGCTGATAATAATTGCCAGATGGCTACAGGACTTATGCTATGGGGCTGCAGTACTGTCAGGCTCTGCATATCCAGATTAACCACAGAGTAGGATAGAACAGCAGTCAGTAAAATAAAAGTCTGATTTAATTGTTCTTTTTGTTTGCCCCTCCATTTGTTTGGTTTTTAAAATTATATCGAGTCTTGAAAAGTGAAGTTAAGATAAAAAAAATCATGAAATCAGAGAGTCCATCTCATGGATAACTAAGAACTGACTGTACTTACTCTAAGCTGAAGTTTAAAGCAACAGTTCTTTGCAGCTATAGAGGTGAACAGCTGTTCTAGTATTGAAACATTTTGTTTGGTTCAACCATGTACAGGGTAGAGGCTTTCCGTGATGCAGCATCTGCTATGGAGCAAGAGAAGGAAATTCTGCTTGAAATGATCCACAATATACAGAACAGCCAGGATATGAGGCACATCAGTGAAGGTGAGAAGCTGCTTTCCTGTACCATCCAACTTACCCAAAGCCTAATCAGCCCATCTTTTAGGGAGCTGCTCTGTGTGAGCAGCTCTCTTTGCTGCTGGTAAAGGTGCAGCATTGGAGCCAGCTGAGGTTGTTGAAGTGTCACCCATTATCCTGAGATCTTCTTGAGTGTAAATTCATGCTGTTCAGGTGGATGGGCTACCATGAATGTCACTACTGTGTATGTGAAAGCTTATACTCAGTTCACTGATAGATTTTCAAAATCAAGATTAACATCACTCTGCTGGGGGAGATACATTGATAATGATATAGTTGAAAATGATTTTGACTACTGGACAGGCATGAGTGTTAGAAAGTGTACAGCCTGCAAGAACTGGATGATTAAGGTCATTGTCATAGTTGTGTGATTCATGGCTTTAAATATATTCCCTAAGCCTGATTATTAGGTGCTTTAAATTGCTGGTTTATTGGCTCTTCAAGAGCTTACGTATCAAGTCTGTTGTGTTCATGTTTTTGAAAAGCAGCTATACTTTCAGAAAATAGAAAACCGATTTTTTCATGGCCTCCTATTATATCTAGTTTTCTCTATATGGCCTTCTGGGGTATTTCTAAATCTCTCCTTCAGAATGGCAGAGAGGTCCTTAATGAGCTGTTACTGAATGTTTCCTGGTAATATTGTATGTTTTGCTTTAAAGTGACACAGCAAACATTGTGTCAGCAGTGGAAAAACATTGCTTACAATTTTAGTAGAGTTTAATGCTTCATTTCACATCAACTGCTGGCTTCTGTGCAATGACTATGACTTGGGCAAATGCAAAAAGCTCATTTCTGCTTTCTGGAAATCTTGTTGATTGTCACTTAATTAAAAAAAAAAAGTTGTTTATTGCTAAGTTATAGCAGTTTGAGTGTCTTGATGATGGTATTTGCACAGGAACGTATTTGCCTGTAACCAAGAATATTTTCTTGTTTTCGATTGAGGTGAGAGAGAAGAACTTAATTTGACTGCTAATCGCCTGATGGGCCGAACCCTCACTGTGGAGGTTTCCGTAGAAACCATCCGCAACGCGCAGCAGCAGGAATCGCTCCTGCACGCCACCAAGATGATCGATGAGATTGTCAATAAACTCCTCGATGATTTGGAAGACGCCAAAATGCGCTTGATGTCACTTTACGGTGCGTGTACGTCTGATGTGCCGGCAGGACCCATCGATCAGAAATTTCAGTCTGTGGTCATTGGATGCGCCATTGAGGATCAAAAGAAAATCAAAAGGCGCCTAGAGACTCTGCTGAGAAATTTGGAAAACTCTGAAAAGTCCATCACATTGTTGGAGCACCAGAAATCATCCGTTCGGCAGTCTTGCAACACCAAACAGGATTAACGTACCCTCCTGGCTACTTCTGGCAAACCATAGGATGAGCAAGTGCCCATAAAAAGCACACAGAAGCCAAGAAAAGAATTCTTTGTATGAGCACACACATGTACACACATCCACACACACCAAAGTATCTTTGATTGCAAGGTGCAAGCATTTAATGGGTTTTGGTAGCATTGGCATTTTCTTTTGGCAATAAGGAATGCTGTCAGTTCTTCTGTAGAGTCGATGCTGCTCTATTGCAAATTGTAATTGTGCTTCTGCTGAACTGACAGAAACTGAAAATCTAGCCTTTCCTCCATTCTCATGGGTTTTTTGAAACGAAAGTTGTTTTGTCCTATCATGAGATTTCAGCTTTTCTCTGCTGTATACATAGTGTGTGAACCAGACTTTTGGGGACAAAAGACAAGTCATGGCAATAAATCAAAACAATTAATAAATCGTTTATGGTATTTTCAGAAACAACACAGTGTCCTACTCATTACCATTTTTAATTTTGCATTTTTTGAATATTTTGAATAAACTGATCACAATATTTCTTTAGAGATAGACAGTTACCTGCAGTTTGTAACTGAGGAAGTGAAAAGCAATACGTGTTATCCCAGGGATCACCAGCCAGGCTAGAAATGACCTGACTCTCAAAATCCCCTCTCCATGCCTGGTGAACCATTCTGCTCCCACAAGCTCATTGTGGCTTTGAGATTGCTGTGTGTTTCTTTTTAAAAGGTAAGAGAAAGGGGAATTGTACATCAGCTACTACTCCACTTTTGCATCATTGATGACGCCACAGAGCAAAACGCTTTGACTTCTCACCTGGCAAACAGTGTATATTAGTCTTGTGTAGGATGGTACTTTGTACATCCAGCATTACTCACCTCTGGGGTGAGTGGTTTGTTTTTTATCTTCCACTCTCTCACTCACAGTAACTGCTGGGCATCATCACTGAATGCTCTGGCTGTGAGTCAAAAGTTGTGGATTTTAGGGTGTGCCTGTAGTTTTTTGACCCCCTGTGGCCTGGCCAGTCTTGCAGTACTTCACCCAAGGGTGGCAGTGCCCTGAGGGGAGCAGGGGGCTCTGTGGCTCAGCCACCAGCATGCTGAACTTGGCTCAGGCTAAAGCTCAGCTGAAGGGAGCCTGAAGGGTCTGAGTGATGCCACCAAGCACAGCTGCCTTGGTGGCACTGCCCAGGGTGTTAGAGTTGGGAGTGTCACACCTGGATGCTCTGAGGGCACCAGCCTATGGTGAGAGCTCTACACATCAGGCTCCTGCACAACCAACAGTCAGGAGCCCTGTGGTTTTAAATGCCTTGGAGGGGCTCAGGTACTCCACAGGAAAACTCAACCTCAGCTGCTATGAGTTCACTGTCACTGCATTTAATTTGCAGAAATGTCACTTCAGGTGCGTGCTTTCAGCTCTGAGATCGTGAGAAGGTTCTAAGAGTTTGTGACATTAATTCTGCAATTCCACTTTAAAAAATCTTCAGCTATTCAGCAGTATTAAAACCCTTTACAGTAATACACGGCCTGGGTTGTTTTCACAACTCAGGCTATGCAACACTTAAGTTGAACACAGCTTCTTGTTGCTTAGAACATTCCTTCAATATTTGGGGTTTTACGGCCCTTAAAAGGTTATTCAGGTAAAATGGGGTTTTTTGGTTTCTTTCTTAGATCCTCTTTATTGTACTGATACCTAAAAGAATTATTATTTCTTATAGCACTTGCGCTATCACAGAATTGCAGAACAGGTGGGTTAGAAGGGACTGATGAAGGTCATCTAGTCCAATGCCTCTGTAATGAACCTGAAACATTGCCAATTAATCCGTATTAGGGTGTTAAGCAAACACATTGATTTTCTGTGTTCAAACTGCATGCAAGAGGAAGCAGGGGGATGTTGCTTCCAATACTCTTCACATTCCTGGGTAAAGAGGCAGACACACATACTGATTAGGGTTTTACTAAAAGAAGAAAAAATACCGTAACAATGCAAAACCTGCAACCAACAATCACTAGTGACTATCTACCTGTTTATTTTCAGAAAATGTACCAGGCATCTTTGATATATTAATAATACTTTAATACCACTTCCAATGTCTACAATCTTTGACTTAAACTTGTCACTGTATTGGCCAGGCCAATCATGAAAAGCAAAATGACCAGAAAGAGCAGAAAAGTATCCCTATTTTGTATTTCAACCACATGGTAAAGAAGTCAGAGGCAAGAGTTAAGAAAAACCATTTCTATTTGACTGGGGTGTCCACACTTTTTCCTTTGAGTGCTCTCAGGTGCTGCCTTGGATCCCAGCTATTGGCAACAGACACAAGAATCACGCACATTTCTCAATTAGATTGAGGTTGCACAGCTTGTAATTACAGCAATTGTTGAAATTTAATATACTGACGATTTAATATAACCACAAAAGTAGTGACCTATATCAGACCCAACAATAAGCAAACAAACGTTTTAAGTTGCATAAGCAACTAGTGTCACAAGAGAAGAGCAGAAATAATTTGTAGGGATTTTACAGAACAGCATATACAAGATACTTTTAAACACTGATTCTTCTGCTTGAGGATTTATGGTATGTTGACTTTTTCTACAAATCTGTTACATTTACTTGAGATCATGATGGTGATAAAATCAGTTATGTACATTTCCTCTTTTAGCCAGTTACATTTAAACCATTAGTAACAATGCATCTTAATCCTCACAATGAGTGGTGTTTCTCCTGTGTTAAATCGTGGTGGAATGTATCGATGGCAGCAGCATGG
>VZSR01003807.1:47598989-47619118 GCA_013398615.1 Brachypodius melanocephalos | reverse complement strand
AATCATTATCTATAAGGTCTCTCTGTCTCACCATTCCCAACACTCCTGGTCCACAGTAATTTTTAATTTTTCTTATCAACTTTAGCAAGTTTGGCAGAACTAACAAACTATTTATCAGTATTACCCTTCTAGAAACCTGAGAATGAGCCTACTGCAGTACTAGGACTCACCTGGCTTTGAGATGACTCATACAGAACACTTCAACATGGAACATTAGCAGGTTTCTCTTATTCCATTATAGCACCTTTAATCACAAATCAAAGCATTGCTGGTTTTCATTCTGTAATTTTGATTACCTGCTTGGATGCCATCTTTAACAGAGAGTTATTTTCTTCTCTCAATACTATTTGTGCATTAGAAAGAGGATCTGCACAACTTCTGCTTCCTACAAAAAGATGGCCAGGTTGTTTTGATGAACTCAAGCCTGCTGGACCATCCTTGCACTCTGATTTTGGTACAATTATTGTTCAGCTAATGCAACTTCAACCGAGGGTCTATGACTACACTTGGAAAAGTAGCAGAGGCTCAGGTAGTGTCACTGGAATGGGAGCAGCATGTGTGTTGGTTTGCTGCATGATGAGTGCCCCCAGAGGAGAAGGGCAGATCATTCACCCTGTTAATACCTGGAGCTCTCAGCCTGAAGGGTGCATGAACAGCTTCAAGTGCAGGCTGAGTCTTGTGCATGTACCCCACATAAATCCCCCGAGTGCTTCATGTTCAGCTGCTCAATGCTCTTTAGATTATCCCACCTCTACAGAAAAGATGTGAAGGAAAACTTCATGTCCGATGTGTTGCAGCCCAATAATGAAGCATAAAAATTAAACAGGAAATCAGACTGACACTGTGGTAATTCAGCATTTTGACTACAGAAGTGTTGCCTTAAGAAACACTGAAAATAAGAAAGCTTCAAAATTGTCCTAAGTGGAATATTTAATTTTTTTTTTAAATTAACCACACACACAAGCACAAAAATTAGTGTGATCAGTCATACAACTTTGAGATTTGCTATTTCCAGTTGGAAATACATCCCTAGCATTACTGCTTTGCATCTAATGATGCCCCACATACTGGGAGAACACCCATTCACTGAATGGATACAACACACAAGTGACAAAGCTGTAGTGCCATACTCTTTAGTGAATTCCTACTTCACTAAGGTATTAACAATCACTAGTTTCCTACTAGTGGTAGCTTTATCAGCCAAAGGCAAAGAATTGTGGCAAGATCCAGAAAATACAGCCAATGAGCTATTCAAGAGATATAAAAAGAGGATAGAGGAGTGCAATGAATTTTGTGTCTTGTGGCATGAGCATCTCTTGCTCTCAATTCAGGGTACCATGGGCGTAACAGCTACATCCTCACCCACCATGCAGTCCCAGGGATGCAAAGAGAAGAGTATTGTTATTACCAGCCCTGCACCTGTAGGTTTTCTGACTAAAACACATGATATTTAATGAGTACACTTTAAGTGGAGAATGAAGTAATGTTTGTAATAAAAAATATTCATGAGGGACAACACAAGTGCTAAAACATTTAGGCATGTCTCTTCTTCCAAAAGGCAAAAGTTAGTGCCACTGAAGGGTGATGCAAATACCTAAGGGTTCCTGCAATATGCAAGTCATCGGGGTTACATCTACAGACTAGCCCCAGTAGAATAAAAAAATCAAAATTTTCAAGCAGCATACATGCAGGGCACTTCCCAGAAAGATGCTAATTTGGGCAGTTTCCATCTCAGTCATACTGGAGAAAAGCACTGCAAAGTCTCAAAAAAGAAAGATCCACTTCAGATTTAGGATGGGAGTAAAATGAAAATTCACTGTACCAATGCTGCAAATAACTCTTCCTATATTAAAGTATACGCACTACATTTCAACATATCTTAAATGCATCAAGTCTGTCAAGCCTCCAACTATGAAAGTTTCTGCTGAGTCATTAAAAACAGTAGTTTATAGTGACATACTTTAAATACAAATGGCCTATATTAATTGTACAGTGTGTTACAGTATAACATAAAATAGTACAAATTGTCATACATAATAAAGAGCTACTTTTCAGTATTCTGTACAAAGTCAAGGCAAAAAAGATGTTTCAGACACTGTGATTTTGTTTTTCATGAAAAATTAATGAAACCCCAAGAAACTTGCAGACAGACAATGAAACGTAAAAGTTTCCATATTAAAAACAATTGTCAAAATTCTTCATGCATACACTCTACCCTAAGTTGTGAGGTGGCCTCATGATGTTCAGTCATCCCAAGTACCTTACTTCTTAAAGTGCTAAGACAGATAGGACTTGACTCCATTTATACATACAGTGATTAAATGCACTTGTTAAAAAATAAGAGGCCTTTACCCTAGAGAAAATACAGGAAACATTACAGTGAAGAACACACGGTTTTGCTGCAATAGCAAAAGGGATGGAGTGCTCTCCTTGCCAGCAACAGGAGATCTCTAATAGCTTGTCAAAGAAACTACGGTACTCAGTAGAAAGTCTAATACAGTAAACATAAAATACAGAGTTCAGAGATCTTTAGTGTTTGTGCATAACTTGCCACTTGCTTCTGTCCCTGCAGACAGCGGTAATAAGAATACATTTCAGTTTTCATACTCGTTGACTTAGAAACAAAGTCAGTCAAGCTTCCTACATGAATTCACATAGTGAAAAGTCCTTCCTTCAAAAATATACAGGATCACTCAACCAATTTTCATTCTCATACACCATTCATAAAACTATTAAAACTCTGATTTTTTTAAGCAGCATATTTTGCATTTGTCACTGGCAGACTTGTAGAAATTTTAGAAAGTTAAAATTATACCATACCATACAAAAACATGTAAACAAAATGAATAGTTTTTAAAAGGCATGCATGCTCTTGAAGACGATTATAAAGTGTTCATTTTTGCTAAATAAAAGATATCTTGCTTAGCATTTTAAAAGCACCTTAGTGATTTAGGAGCCTTAGCCCAAATAACCTTGAAGTTAGATTTGGGCTCCTAAACATCTAAATCAGTTCTGTAAAGTTACCGAAGCACTTTGAATTTTTTTTTTTTTTTTTGCCGTGTCTCTCATATTGCAGAATTAGATTTCCTTAACTTTAAATCTGAGACAACATTCAAGAATGTCTCCCTAATATAATCAGCTGCAATTTTTTGGATCCCTGTAACTTAATTTGTGGTATCTATGAAAAAACCTCACATAAGATAAATACTGTGTAATACCACTTTGAAAATTCCTTTTTCGTAAGACAACACAGGATACAACAATCAAATTTGAACATGTTCCTTCTGAATAGCTATTAGTGTTATTTGTTCAACCTGTTAAGACTGAGAAAAACAAACTTACAAAACATCTGTAGCATAGCATTAGGCAAAAAGGACCATTTTTGGCACCATACATTTTTAAATCTAAGCTTCTAGGCCCAAAGTATAGCAAGTTAAACATACACAGTGGCAGCTTGGAAAGCCTCATCTGAAATGCAACATTTTTAAAAGACAATTGGAAGATGCTATTTGATGATCATTACCTGATCTCCAAGTAACGTAGACATTGGAACCAAGCCTACATATTCATCCCAAATGTTTACATATATATCTTAGCACACATATAGATAATGCAAGAATCTTGCACCCACAGGACTGCCAGAATCCAAATTAATATGGTCAGGCATAAAATGAAGCAGTGTTTTTGCTCTTCATTTATCTTGGTAGTGTCCTAACTAACCAATTCTAATATTTTCTTGGAAATTTAGTTGCAAGGTTGCTACATTACGTTGGGCCATGGAGTTACAGACTGTACCTATATGTCTAAGTATTATCCTTACATTAAATGTGCTTTGCAATTCAGCAATACCTAGTTCATAGCTCTGTAAGTAATTCCTTGAGAAAGGAAAAGCTCACCTAATCTGTACAAAGTGCACGAGGCAGCCGCGGTTCTGTGTGTCGCCACCAGGCGTCTCAGGCCACACAACAAAGCCACGGCATCAGCAAGTTCATCTAAATCAATCCACCCTCTGTCAAGGAGGCACAAGATTTGCTAAAGCACCGGTAAAAATACCTCTACAGCTGGCTTTATTCTGTATTCAATTGCACAACTTCATCCAATTCTCTGAGCTGCTTAATCTCCTTCAAAAGTGGTCTAAGGTATACTGCAGTTGCTAAAAGGACTTCTGTTTTTCTTGGTCCTCTGTTTGTTGGGTTTAAGGTTGATGACATCTCCACCATTAAGCGTGCTAGAATTTTGGTTGGAGTGACTTCCACCAGCTGTATTAAAAACACCTACAAAATTCAGACAAGAGAAGTATTTGTATTTGTTTACCGCTTGCAGCGTAATACATAAACACTTCAGACACAACACCTGCTAAGGCACAGCAGAGCACCTCAAATGTGTACACTAGTTTTTAAATCTATTTTGGGTCAATTTTGCAGCGAAATTGGAAGTAGAGGCGGTTACAATTACTAGCCAGGCAGTATTTAAAGCTGGTATGCATCTGTGTCATTGAAAGGCAGCATATGCACTCATCTGTGTATGTATGTGTATGTTACCAGCTGCACAAAGTTGTGGTTAGCTGAGTAACATTAAAAAAATGACAATTAAAAATTCAGAAACTTCGTTGATATAAAGGTACGTAAAAGGCCTGAATAAAAAGGGAGTGCCTTAAGGAAAATAAATTAGCTGACTCAAATTCTTTAAAGAAGAACTACAGAAGTTCAGTGTTTTCTTACAGAAGAACACCTTATGAACACCTTCTGGTTACAAGGCAGATTCTTTCCCCATGAGTCTTGTAAGTCCACATTGAGATGAGCAATGCTATGTAATGTTAATTACATTAAAAAAACCCAACAAGCATCCTTCTCAAATCCTTGCAAAATCTTGTTTAAATAAATTTAGTGAAAGGGTACTTGCCATGCATTAGCTAGAAACTTTTGTACATGAGTTTGACCATCTTGTAACTTTAAAGAGTCACGAAATTATTTTACAGAAAGAGATGATATCCTAAGATAGGGAGGTAATAATTAGACCGATTCACCTTGTATTAATTCCATAAGGAAACAGGTTAGACCATAAGCTTTGATGGCACAAAATACTGCTTCTAGAGGTTTTTTTATTATAGTATACATACCAATCTTGTTAGTGCTTGTGTGTACTAGTTCTGAATCTTCTGCTGTTTGTTGCTTGAGCTTTTGAAGATATTTATCAGCCAAATACTTAAAAACTGAAAAGTTAAGAAGAAAAAAGGTACATCACAGAATGCTTAAAAATCATCATCATCCCATTGTATCAAAATTCTGCATGGTGACAAAAGTGCATTTCACGCCCCAAGTTTAGCACAATCTGGTGAGTGATTGTGGGCAAGCTTGTGTGCCTGGGCAGAGTCCAGGTCAGCCCAGTGTCTGTCAAGATCTTACAGTTTGCAGTACTGAAGCCTTGCACAGAAATATCTCAATGCTTTTATTAAAAGAACTTGCACACACATATTGCCAAATGTTTCAATTAATGCAACTTGGAACATTTTACAGTTATGTAGCAATTTTTAATATATATATATATATATATTTTATATATATAATTTTTTTTGCAAGAAGCCTTAGAAAAATAGTCATGTAAAGTAATTCTATTAATAAAACTTGTCAACAACTTTTTTCTAATTAACTAATGCTACCCTCATTTCTATCGGTGTATAAAAAGTTGACCTAGGAATCTGAAAAAAAATAACTAAAGCAGAACTTTCAGAATCTAGATGTGTTATGATTATTTACATTTGCAATTCAACTCATTTAAAGATGATACAAAAGCTTTTTTTATTTTCTCTTGCAGATTTGTCTCATGGTGAATTGAGAAGAAACAGAGTTTACTATTCATCTTGGCTAATTAAACAAGAATATATAGTTGATGATTATTCAAACCCAGCCCACAAAAGACAGAGACTCAAAATTTTAAAACAACTTTTATGAAATTATGAAATCTGAAACATCAAAAGTGGTCCTTAGGAACTAATCAAATATCACCAGTAGACAAAACACTACAAGAGATGCAATCTTCTAATGTAGTTCGTTTAAATATGACTGAAATATAAAGTAATTGTTTCTATTCAATTATTTATTAACAATTACAGAATAGTCTGTTCAACAATTCGTATGTTGCAATAATTGAACTTCTACATGTATTTGTTTTAAAAGCTCATGCTTAGTGACAGTCATCAGGGCTAAGGAGCCTTAACACACTTGTAAACATTGCAGCTGTGTGTGCTTGTAGGATAGAGAAAGATGTGCACAAAGAAATGGGCCCAACCCACTGATGTCAGGTAATTTTAGCCGTGTTTAAGGCGAGTTGCTAAGGACTATGAAGAGGGCCGGGATGCTCGGGGCCATGGGGCAGCGGCAGGGCACGCCCTCCCTGCGGCACCGCCTACCTTCGCTCACGTTCAGGTCCTCCTTCACAGACGCTCGGTAGAACCTCACTTTCAGCTTCTTTGCCAGCGCCTCCGCCTCCTCACTGCACAACACGAGACAGCTTTGTGAATCCCTCTTTGGTTCATTTGTCAGCGTTTATTCTTATGAACAAAATGCTTCGTTGTAAGTTAAACATGGCAAAGGTTTGACGTGGCAAACATGGCTGAGAAATTCAAGACGGCCCAAAAATACCTAATGCTTAATTTCTTTACAGTATCTCCACTATAAAAATAAGGTATTTTACACGCAGTTTCTTTATGACTCAAAGGAATTCTTTCCAGTATTTACTGACTTCATTAAATAAAACTTCCCAAGGGTTCAAAGAAGGGTGTTGGTGAAACCAAATGAAGGAGGCTGTACATAACAGCAGTGTAACTGCAAATTCTGAATAACAAAAATTAATCCTTAAGTATATCTTAATGAAGCAGTATACTATGCAATCAGATGAGAACACAAATGAAATCAAGAATTACTTCTTTCTGTGAAGTGAAAAAGAACTTATGTTAAAGTTTAAGAAACTTATGAATACTTCCCTAAGGAAAATTACATCATCAGAAAGGTTACTGAGGCAGACAGTGTATTCTGAGAACCAAACCTAAGTGACATACCATGAATAAAGGAGGAGTTCAAATGCAATTTTGCTTTTCCTTTGAAAAATCCTCAGAATTCTTTGCAGAAGAAGTAGAAGCTGATTTATGCCATCAATGATAGCAAACAGACAACAAAGAAAGCCAGTGCAGGAAACAACAAAAAAGAAGAAATAATTTAAATCTCTCAGGAAGATGATAGAAATTAAAGAAGTGGAGAATGATGAACTTGATCATGCACTACTTTCTACATGAAATGCTATAGTAAATAAAAGCATTTGCTAAGCTGATTTTGTTGCAAGAATGAAGTTGGTCACATACACAAGAGCAGAATGAACTGACAATAAAATCTGTAAAAAATACAGCAAGGAAGATTCAGCACCATGCAGTTTGAGAATATTACCACATATGTATTTCTATAGAGTTACAATGTTTTGATAAAAATTAATTATAAAAAACAAATTAAAGAAAGCAAAGAATATTAGAAAGCATTCACTAGCCAAACAGACAATGTGCCTTCAGTGGTGCACAGCACAGTTTAAAAGTAACTGAATTTTAACAGGAGAGAAAGTTTATTATAGTTTCAGATTTTCTGAGTTTTTAAAAAAAAAATTAAAAAGAAGTATGACTCATATTATGCCAAACTTTTCATGTGATTTCTCTATTACTTTTGGCTTCAGGATGCAGCATAAAACAAACAGAAAGCTCCTTTGCAGCACATCTGCCCAAGTATCTACACTCATGCAGCAACACCTGCCCCATGTGCTCCTAGGGCACAGGTGGAACAACCCAGATACTCCAAGTCTTCACCAGAAACTCCCACAGACTTCTTTCCTTAAAACGTGTGTACACGGGGACACCCACTGATCTTTAAAAGTAGTACAATAGAACTCCTACTTCTTTATGCAAGAGTCATCAAGAAGATCAATCTTATTCTGCACAAGAACTGTGGGAATGTCTCCAACTTCGGTTACAACTTTTTCCTTCCAGGTAGGGATTGCTTTGAAGGACTCTCTGTCAGTTGTAGAAAACACAAGAACACAGGCCTGGGCTCCTAGAAATATACAAATAAATTACAAATACACACAAATTAGCCAATAAACAATAGAAACAATAAATCACAATGTATTTAAAATATGAGGGATTTTTCAAGTTTTTCCCATAAACATGCACTTTTACCACCAGCTTCTGTCAAACCACCGGTCACAGACTCCCTAAATGAAAATTCATTGCCATATTATTTTGATCACTACAGCCATCTTCATGATGACTATGGGTCTGTTACCTTTGAAGCTAATTCCAGCATACCGAAATGTATGCAGGGGAAAGGAACAGGATCTGGAAAGGCTGGAAAAAGGGAAGAAGAGCTCCATTTATCACTATTTTACAGACAGATTAATAGAGGCCAGAAGGCAATTTTTTTTCCTGTATGCACGACCTGCAAA
Source organism: Brachypodius melanocephalos (assembly GCA_013398615.1). Lineage (NCBI taxonomy): Eukaryota > Metazoa > Chordata > Aves > Passeriformes > Pycnonotidae > Brachypodius > Brachypodius melanocephalos. Next base: position 47,610,637 of record VZSR01003807.1, on the reverse strand, counting down.
GCACATTTCACATTATTCTTTGCGGTACAGTAATTTGGATTCTGAAAAGCAGAAAGGTTTAACAAGTTTTCAGATGAAATTCTGATTATTTCAAGTAAATTGTCAGTAGCTTTTTGGGGAAAATAAGTGTGTTTCTAATTAATACTATCAGATAGTCTAATAATTCTATCAGAGCACTACGATAAATTATACAAAACCTTTTGTTATGGTTTTGTAAATAAACAACAGTTTAACTCCATGGATACTGAGAAAGTACTTCCACAGCTGAAATATTAGTGGTCTTTACTGTGGTCTTCTGACTGTCCAGTAGCCCTTGTTATTTTTCAGAAATTGCTTTTCTTTCCACACTTCATTATTTATATGCCTTCAATATATACTAGTTATTTAGTAACAGAGTATGAAAGGAATAGATAGCCAGTGTTTTTGAGACACTAGTATAATCTTGTGGTGAACATCTCAATATCATATAGTATGAAAACTTTTGATCAGTATGAATTTTATCTGAGTTTCACCAAGTATCCCCAAATCCTGTATTCTGTTTATCTTTGTATCTCTCTGACACAAAGCACACGAGTTCTCTTACTAGGTTTGCTTTTATTTAGCTTTTTAAAAGGCAAGTTCAGAGTCTATCTTGAGAAAGATTTCCTATGCTCTTTAACATTCTTCCACATGTATATTAAGACTCTTCTGGTACGGTTTTATACAAAACAGTAAGAATTACCCTAAGAACCTCAACTGAAGCTTTACCAGTAAAAAAGCAGCAATGCAGCTTTCCATAATTTCCTCTATTATTTGTGTTGTAAAACTGTTGGTTTTCCCTACTGTCCACACTGTACTCTTAAAGTATGCAATTATTCTGACACAATTCCTGTGACATAGGTGTAGAATTCATTTTTCTTTTCAAAGCAGGTTAGTTTGCATTTGCCTATTATCTCACAAAGTAGCTTAATGGAGATGAGAGCATTTATTAAAATACTCCCACCACCTGTAAACATCACTTTGTTCAGTTTAAAGACCAAGAAATCCTTTGTGAAGTTTCCAGACTAAGACACCTTCACTTCATCCTTCTCCTTCCATCCATTCCTTCTGACTGCTACCACAGGTAACAATAAGTTTAGAGGGAAAAGCCCCAGCATGTGGTAGGTAAAGAGAATTTGTTTCAAAAGGGAATTATATGACAGGCTTTAATAAAGAATCAAACTGAAATATTTTTGAGGACCTTCAAGATTTTACAACAAACAACAGTAAAATAAAGTGTCATCAACAATGACAAATTCTAGACACTCATGTCATTGTTCGATCACTGAATGATACGTATCAGACTTAACTAACCCAATAATTGTCAGATGCTTATTTCAGAAGAGAAGAAAAAAGTACTTTTCCTCTCAGGTTATGCAAAACAGTATGAACTGTGGTCTTTGTGAAGTATGCTTCAGTATGGTGCAGAAGTTAGTACAGCAACAGAGTTAAACAGAAGATACTGCAGGGCAGAGATTTTAATACGCCAATTCTTTTCATCTTCAAGAAATCTGCTAAATACTCTGTATTTTTATTGAAAACATAAACAATTTAAGAAATTGTAATATCCATCTAAGAGTCCTAAGGAGGAAAATAAAAAGAGAAACCCTAGAGTTTAGCCACGTAAACACCTTTTTTAATGCAGGTGCTCACAATATTCAAGAGTCAGTAACATTACTATCTCAGTCATCCACTGCTAATGGAATCATACACCACCTCTGTCATACAACAGATTATGTACAACAACAGGCACCAGTAGCAAAGGCTCAGGATAGTGTCAAACAGGAGCATAACAGCTCAGGATGTTCTCAATGAATATTTTAAATTAAAGTTCTTTTGTAAGAAGCTGCTCCATAAAGCTACTTTAAAGTACTGAAGAAAATGACATTGTGTGCAATTACTGCATTGATAATTCCTCTATATTTTAAAATGTTCCACCTGCCTGCAGAATCACTGACATAATATTTATACCTAGAGCAATTCAGAAAAAAATTTAGAGACTAGTGCTACTTAATTCAAGTAAAGCATGAGCTTGTCAGCTGAATTGGTCTCAAAGCTGAGTTCAGCAGACTCCTATCCCCATAGACTCCATAACCACTTCTTTTCCCCTTTCATAATTGTACAAAGCCTTTGTAATAGAAAAAGTGTAAGGAAACTCCTTGCCATGAGGGGACTCTCACAAGGCTTTACACCTGACCCTACTCATTTCACTCAGTACTTTGCCTCAGCTTTTCCAGGCTATGATAGAAATTCCTGGCTATAAAACTAATGGTGTCTTGTTCAACCTTACACTGAGATCAAAATTCAGTACCATCATCCAGAAATTCTTGTTTACTGCTGATGTTCTAACTTCTGGGGATCCTGGCTGTCTTTAACAGGCTCAGCAGGATTTAATGTCTCCTTAACAGTAACTAAAAGAACAGTACCAGGGCAGTATTGCAGGCCTTCCATTATCGTACTTGCTACAGAAAAAAGGTGTTAACAAATGCAAACTAAAGCAATCCTATGAAGGCTTGGTTATGAGGAATGAGCTATTTTGCAACAAAATGAGGATCCTGCCAATTTGACTAATCAACAACTGAGTAACACACTCATGAGCAAAATGTCTGTTTTCCATCAAAAACCTAACACGGATCTTCAAGATATACCAGTGGTAGTGGAAGGAAGAGGATACATGCATGAAGAAATGATCAAATACTGCCTTGAGAAACATTTGACTTCAATCACACAGAAACTGGTGGGAAGATGCATGGTACAATACAAAAAAAGAAATTATTAAATACATACAGTGCTTCCTTCAACTCTGAACTTAGGCTGCTGGACTCCTTGCACTGTGTGATCGTGGGCATGCAACTACACTGGCTGCACATATTTGCCTGCACATAGAAAACCACACGACAAATCCACTGTCAGCTCCAATTCTCCTTCTCTGCAATGCTGAATGAATTTGGTCCCTGGGCAAGAAGCACTCAGAGACAGGCTCTGAAGCACTCACAAGCACTGAAGAACTGACAATACACAGAGTCCTAGGGGAGTACATAAGCCCTAGTGCAATGATAGTGGGACAGCAACCCGTGGGAGAAGCAAACCTTAAATTAACAGCCAGCATTTATCTTACCTATCTTAGAGGTGTCCTCTCCTTATCAGCAATAATTAGCAATAAAATCCTGGCATTTCCAAAGTAAGCTTGACCTTTTTCTTCTATAATAATGTAATTGCTGAGGCTAGACCAAAATTGCACTCCAGGGTCTTCCGATTTCCCTTGTCCTTCATGAGTCAAAGTCTAGAGTAGAGCAGTCCCTGCATCTGACACCTTGAACTATTTTTTATATACCCATCATGCTGCTCCAATGTGTACGGGCTGACTGTGCTCGACTTCAGAGCAAAGAACTTCTGTACAAAGAACTTCAAGGCAGAGATCCAACAGCAGTATGCTGGGCATCAGTCATGACCAAGAGTTCATGCTAATTTTTTATTTTCAAACCACCAGGTTGCTTGTGGTAAGTGAGGCCAGTAGGTGTACTTCTGAGTTCTTCTCAACACTCCATATTCTAGCCTATCAGTCCCAGTAATTAGGAGAAAAAGTCTTTGGCTTGAAACAACTGGGGAGAGCAAAGCACTCAAGAGGACTAAGCGCCAGGACAGCAAAAAGGAAGCTCTAAGAGAACCATCTACTACCATCTAACATTCATATGCTCAACTTGTCAGCTGTAAATCACCTATATCCACATGACAAGAGAAGATCTTTTTCTGAGAAAATCATAGTCATCAATCACAGGCAACAAGAAGTATTACCAAAAAACCCCATCTATTAGCAAATGGATTATGAAACATAAAAAAATCATAAGACTGTAACACCCTCAAACAGCTTGGCATAATCATTATTTTATCTCTAAATGAGGTAATTTTATACCATAACAGTATATTTCCCCTCCGCCACCTCAGGTAATTAGTTTGCAAGAACTGAACAGTGGAATCTTTGCCAAATCATTTTTATATCTCCCATTTAAAAAAAAACAAAAAAAAACAAAAAAAAAACCAAAAAAAAAAAAAAACAAAAAAAAAAACAAAAAACAAACAAACAAAAAAAGATAAATATTTACAGAACCATTGTTAAATTATAAGCAAAGAAAGCTTAAGTATGCAATTTGTAACTGGTTAAATAGGTAAGCTGCCTTTACACAAATAATACAGTTTATTTTATGAAGTAAATACGCTTTTCTTACTGGTCTTGTTTTAATGTATTCAAGGCAGTCTGTACTAGCAAAAGAACTGCTGTGCCCTGCAAACTGTCTTTCTAGGATGACTGGCGGATTTTCCCCTCCTTGGATTCATTACTGTGTGCCTCATCCACAGTTTTTGGAATATTTACCAATGTGTGTCTCACAGAAACAACGAAACACTTTTAGAGGGACAATATACATTTGCATGTGATTGACTGAATGTTTACATTCCGTCCAGTTTCTGTGCAGGTATTTGTCTCATTTCCTTCAATGTTTACTAATGGACACTACTGCATAAAATGGACATGATTTAGACAGGGAACTTGCACAAAGGGAAAAAAAATTAACAACTGAAAAAGCTGAACTAAACATGCTTTGCATACACATGAATTAACTGAAATTCTTAATACAAAGGTATGAAAATATTTTAGAGATGTGCAGACCAAGAAAATGCAACAACTACCAAACAACAAATATGGTATTTTTACCTCTATAGTAGGCCTTAGTTATTGCATCAAATTCCTCTTGACCTGCAGTGTCCCATAACATTAACCTGACATCTTCACCATTAACTCTGAAATAAACAAGACAGTTTTGTGAGCAATACAGTAACAGGAACAAATCAAAACAATTGACAAGGAAAGACTTCTGTTTCTACACTATAAGAATAATCCAAATCAAATTTAACATAAGGTAGCATTATTAATATTCATTCACCTTCCTAACATACTATGGCAACAGTCCCTCAACTACATTATATGCTCTTTACAGACAATTTGTATTACATTTTCCTCTTCCTTTCCTCTTCTTCCTCTACATTTCCCTCTACAATGAAAAATAAGACAGACATTAAAACAAAACTTAGGTGCCTGAAGAATGGTGCTTTTGTCTTTTTAATCAGCTTGCAGAACTCACAGAATTTTCTCACTTCTCATTATCATAAGATTTTCCATTTTACCAAACGTAATTGGCTATTATCTGCTTATACTGCATAAAGACTCTAACTAATTTTGTCACAGTCACTTTTTCTATATTGGCTAATAAATTTGTGTAATTCTTTTCTCATAAGCAGTTTCACTTCTTCACAAGAATTCACAAAAAGAAATTTAAAAAGAATCAACGAGTGGTAGAATACAAAGCAAACTTGTCAAAGAGCTTGGTATGGCAGAGATTCCAGATTTTATTTATAATTTTAAATTTTGGATGGAGAATAAAGGATATAGCTTTAGCCCACAGTGCAAGAGAGAAAACAACTCCCTTTAGCATGCTTCAGAAACAGCAGGCCTTGTTTTCCAAGTCTTCGTTAATTTCAAGATTACAACAGAAAAAAGAAATAGAGAGAGAGGTAAAAAATCAATAGTATGTCATCTCTTTAATACATACTGGATCTGTCTTTCCAGGAAATCTACACCAATAGTTTTCTTGTAGTCTTTTGTAAAAATCCCCTTGCAATATCGCTGAATCATACTGGACTTCCCAACAGCTCCATTTCCTACTACTACCACCTTGATGGCCACCTCCATATCTTCTTCCAACATCTTTGCGTCTCAGGTGACTCTCTGGTTTATTCAGGAAACTACTGATTCTGTCAACAAAGTAAATAGCTATTATGGTCATAAAAATGCTGTGAATAGAAAGCAAGAGGCAAGATGATCACACAGATTAGGGTGCATATAGATAGTACAATTTATTTCCGTCTCTGTCACAGATTGCTTAAGTGACCTCAGGTAAGTTATTTAACTAGCTTTGGTTTGACACTTACTAATTGAAAATTAATAAAAATTGGAGGTAGAGAATATTTTATTCAGCTTATTGCAGAAATATTTCACTGATGTTTTGATGGCTCTTTTCCTTAATGAGGAAGAAATGGAGGCACTGAAGTACAAAATCACAGAACCATTAATGTTGGAAAAGACCTCAAAGATCAGCAAGTCCAATCATTAACCCAACGCTGCCAAGTGCTAAACCATGTCCCTAAGTGCCACATGCACACATCTTTTAAATACCTCCAGGGATGGTGATGCTGCCCCACTGTCCCAGGCAGGCTGTTTCACTGCCTTTGGATGAAGAATTTTTTCTAATATCCAACCTACAACTCCCCTGGCAAACCTTGAGGCCATTTCCTCTTGTCCTATGCTTGTTACTTGCAGATGAGACCAGGCCCCACCTTGCTACAACCTCCTTTCAGGCAGCTGTAGAGAGCAATAACATTTCCCCTGAGCCTCCTTTCCTCCAGGCTAAATGACCCCAGCTCCCTCAGCCATTTCTCATAGGACTTGTGTTCCAGACCCTTCACCTCACTGCCTTTCTTTGAACTCACTCCAGCCCCACAATGCCTTTCTTGCAGTGAGGGGCCCAGAACCGCACACAGGACTTTGAGGTGCGGCCTCACCTCAGTGCTGAGTACAGAGGGACAATCCCTGTCCTGCTCCTGCTGGCCACACTATTGCTGATCCAGGCCAGGATGCCACTGGCCTTCCTGGCCACCTGGGCTCACTGCTGGCTCATGTTCAGATGCTGTCACCAGCACCCCCAGGTCCTTTCCTTCTGCACCCCATTTCAGCCACTCTGACCCCAGCCTGAAGCTCTGCATGGGGTTGTTGTGACCAAAGCACAGGAGCTGGCACTTGGCCTTGTTTCATCTCACACAACTGGCCTTGGACCATCAACCCAACCTGTCCAGAGGCCTCTGCAGGACCTTCCTACCCTTCAGCACACCAGCATTCCCACCCAACTTGGTGTCACCTGCAAACTGACTGCGGGTGCAGACAATTGCTTCCTCAAGATCATTGGTAAAGTTATTAAACAGGACTGGTACAAACACTAAGCCCTGGGGAACATCACTAGCAACCAGCTGCCATACAGATTTAAATCTACTCACCACCACTCTCTGGACCTCCATCCCTCAAATGCATGCCTCCCCCAAACTCTCCTCTAGGGAGCCTGGTTTGATCCCTTTCCCCCCTCACATCTAGTCTAAAACTCCTTCAGTGAGTCCTACTAATTCTTGTAAAAGTAGTTTCCTCATTCAAAACAGGTGTATCTCATCTATTGCCGGCAGGCATGGTTGTTGTGTAGACTGACCCACCCAAAACCCCAAAAACCTGCCTGTAACACCAGGCTCTTCCCCTTTCTTCCTATTTCATTCCCTGTGATTGGAAGGACAGAAGAGAACACTGCTTGTACTCCTGGTTCCTTAACCAGTTGTTCCAAGGCTCTGAAATCTCTCTTGACCACCCTGGGACTTGCTACAACTTTATCACTTTTATCACTTGTGATAAAAGCTAAGTTTCCCCCACCTTTTAATCTGCCGGGATTTCATCACAGTAACATTTTGCAGCTGCAGAGTGGCAAATTTCCTCCCAAGAATCGGATCACCCTCCTTTGGAAGGAAGGGAAAATACTCCCGTTTTAAAGGCTCTGCCCATTACCACGCTCACACCCGTGCCGGCAGAGCGCGGCTGCCCGATCCCTTCGCTCGGCTGGCTCAGACGGATGATGCTTCTTGACTGCATTAGCCTACACCCGGCTACCGGCAGTTCGGCAAGCCCCGTCAGCACCGCGAAGACGCATGGCCATTTTGGGCAAGAACAGAGACAGCCACCCACGGGTCTCCGCGCAGGGATCCATCCCACCGGCACCTCCCGGCCCTGCCCGAGGGACCACGCCGAGGGCGGAGGTTGGGCCGCCCCGGCCCCTCCCGCGGCCCCAGCCCCGCTCCCGCCAGCCCGGGGTGCCCCGGCTCCGATCCCGCCCGCCCGCGGCCCCTCTCACCAACCCCTTGCGGAGCGGCGCTCCCTCCGAGGGCACGGCGGTGGACGGGAGCAGGGAAGAGGAGACGGAGGGAAGGCGAGAGGAAACCGCTCGCTGGGGCCGACCCAACCCGGACGCACATCCCGGCTCCCCCGCCCGGAAGCGCCGTCAGGACCGGGGGCGCCGCTCGGGGAGGTGCCTGCCCGCTGCCCCCGCCCCCGCGGCGGCCCCCGCTGGGCGCGGTGCCCGGGAGCCGCTCCGGGGGTCGGGCTTGGGGCGGGGGAGAAGTTGGTTTGGAGGGGTTTTCGTCTGAGTTCCTGAGGAAAGATCGGGGTAAGGCTGATCTTTCCTCGTCCACGGGGTGCCTTCATCCCTGGTCCATTGCCTTTACGTCGGTATTCCTCACCTCATCCTCCATGGAAAACAAAACCATGGTTTTGTGTGATCGGCCACGGGATTTCCCTTGGCTACCACGGAAGGCAGCTGCCTTCCTGTGTGTAGCATCCTTTTTTTTTAACCAAGGTGTGCCCGTCACCGTGGTACGAGGTCTGCCAGCTCCCCGACTATATATTTAACAGGATAAGTTTTGGCATAATTATAGACGTGGCAGTCTTGAAATCTGAATATTTAACCTTTATTAACCCCTTATTTTGGTTTCTTGGTTGGTTGGTTTTCTAAATTAAACTGCCAGAAGATGCCCGCTGCCTTAAATCCCCTTTCCGTACTGCAGAGCACATCCCTGGCTTGGGTGGCTGTTCTTCGTGCCCCCGGCCCTCCTGTTACTCAAAGATGGCCAAGTAACACTCAGACATTACCGAGTGTGGCTTGATGAAATCTGCCTTCCACAACTAAGAGCTCTCTGTGCCTCTCCTGTGCTTCCCAAGGCAACAGCTTTGTTCTAGAGTCAATTAGCTATGCCTGTCCCTAAATAAATACTTTTTGGCTTTGAACATTGTGCAGTTACATCTCAAAGGAATAGTAAGATTTTATGCATGTTTTTTGTTTTGAAATGTATATGTTGATTTTGTTGATGCTGACTCTGGCCCATAGTCTTAGAATCTGACTGATGCCCGGGCTTCTCTGTTCCAAAAGCCCATCAAGAAAAACTTGCTACCTGCCTAATGCCAAGGTAATATGTTGGAAGTGTGCCTTATTATACTTCCCTGTTTTCATCATGGGAGGCGTTGGGGGTGTGGCTGGGATTCATCTCACCTAATGCCTACATTGTAAACTCTTGTGTGGTGTGGTTCACCTTCACATGGGTGTCAAGTATCCCAGGTGGACTGCTCCTTCGATTCTCTCTGTTTACTGGAAAAGGGAGCCTGTGGCCACAGCTGTACAAGGGTGGAGAAAGCAGCCTGTCTTAAGTTCTCTAATTAAATTAGTGATGGCTCTAAGTAATTACTGGGTTTTATTTTTTCTTCTTTAAATTCTGTGTATTGGGTAATGCATTTGTGAAGTGTAAGGCTCGAATGTGTACTATGACCTGCCTGTCATGTTGGCAGTGGTCAAGTACTTCTTTGTAAAACCCCAACAATTCAGTGAGGCTAAACCATTCCAGCATGTCTGATGGGTGTATTGAGAGCAGGAATACAGGAAACTATTCTTAAAATGTCTGTCCCACAAAGGAAAGAGAAGAAGGAAAGAACTGATATGTTAATGAATTTCAAGGCTTTAGCTTATACATTATTTGATGACTTGTGATGAAATCAGCTAGCAGTGTGACTTGTTTTGCAGCTAAAACTTTTTACCTCTTTTAAATTTGTCTAAATTAACATTCCAGACACTGGGTCTTACTACATCTTTTCAAAGAGACTGACTGACACCTCTTCTTGGATATCTTTTCCATTTGCAGGTACCAGTATGCACATCATCTGTGAGATTTCTCGTCAGCAAACTAAATATGCCCAACCCTGTAAAACACCTACCACAATGTTAACTTTTCAGCATCTAGATCTCTTTCTGTGACACAGCTTTGAATACTGAAGTATTCTGATGTTGTAAAGAGAGACAAATTAGCAAGCAAATCTCAGTGTTATAGTATTAGATATAGAGAGGTGAGACAACTTCTTCCCTTACAGACCCCCAAAAGGCCATGCTAATCCCTCTTGCCAGTGTTTTATCAAGGTCTCCTTTTGAGGCAGTTTTCTGTACATTCTCCTGTGATTACTTCCAAGGCATTTTTTGACGTGAGGATGTAGCCTGTATTTTTTTTCCCAGATGCACTACGGTGGAGCTAGCTACAATGAAATTATTTTGTTTGACAAGAAGGCAAATCAGTGGGTCTGTACAGGAAAGTACTGCCAACCTTTAATACAATCATCTGTTAACAGCAAGCTTTGTATGAGTATCATATATGTTTGATTAATCAATAGAAATGTTAAGTATTCTCTCACAGAGAGTCATTGGGAGTCCCATTACTGCTGAAGGTAGTTGATGAGAACTATCTTAATGATGATAAGAAGGCTTAGACTGTTATATTTTTTTATTAATTCCTATGTTAAATTTTTGTGGGATATATAGGCCCTTCTGAAGTATTTTGGAGAATACAGTCCTTGCTACAGTAAAGAAAACTAATAGCTTATTTTCACTTTATTTTCAGGGAATATTGTTTATTAGAACACTACATCTGAAAGTCCAGAGTCTGGAGCCAATAGAACTAAGTTTCAAGTTCATGGTGTTACGTATAGGTGCCAGAGTTCACCTAAAACCTGGGAAATTTCACTTGTATGTGTACTTACATGCACACACACACACTTACACACACTTTTATATATGTGTGTGTGTGTGTGTGTGTGTACCTTACAGTATGTGTGTTGGGGATGAGATCAAATGCAAAGAAAAATCCAAATGTAACAAAGTAAATATACTGATACAGTGCTATAGTGCTGAGCTCTCCAGTGTTATGAATGAGTGTTTGAGATCCCTTAAAAAAATCTTTGGCATGGGGAATGTGCAAAAGTCAGGTTTAATGTTAAGCAACAAAACAATGACAAATTCATCCACAAGGTTTACTCTACTACTTATGGGATAGTTAAAGCACAACAATGGAACACAAGCAACAACAGAACCAAACAAAATCCAGGCATTCAAAACAGAAATTAACCAAGAGCTACCTAGGAGTGTGTATGTATGTGTGTTTAGGTACCTGTGACAAAAGACAATGAGGCCAAGGATAAAAAGGAATACAGTCTAAAATCTTAACAGCACTCAAATTTAACAGTACTTTAACTTAACTTACTGCTTAAGCCTAACAATTTTACATTGGAAAAACACTTAACTGTACCTAACTTAATTTATAACTTAACCTTAACAATTTAACAGAGGAATAACACTCAATAGCATTTAACCTAGCTTATAACTTCAAAGTTATACTTAGCAACTCAGCAGAACAACACTTAGCTTATAACTTATGTTTAACAACTTAGCAAAAGAACAACACTTAGCAGCATTTAAGTAACTTTATAACTATAACTGTGGGGGGTTTATCTTCTGTTCTTCTGTTAGAGCCAAGATTAAATGCTCGGGAGGCGCAGTTTTTGTGTTTGGACTCAGATGTTTATTAATTCTTATCTATAGTACAGTCACACAGTTTGTGAGTTCCAGCTAACAAGGTGAAAAATGGCTCTGTCTCTACCTCTTTCCAAGGTCTTT
>VZSR01003807.1:47516412-47598889 GCA_013398615.1 Brachypodius melanocephalos | reverse complement strand
AATAACCAAACACCTGTGGTCTGCAATGTGGATTATTCTATCCAATTACAATACACTACCCAAACACATGAAGAAGAAGGTGAAAGAAGAACTTAGCCTATGCCCTAAAACCTCCATCTTGCTTTATATATATTACCATCTACTAAAACCTTAAAATCTAAGTTTTTCCACACTGTGATATCACACACTTCTATTCAACACTTCTATTCAACTACACACCCATAATCCCAGTGCTATCACTCAACTTTGGAAGCCTATTCCACAACCTCAGGTCAAATGTAGTATTTTCTTGAGGGTCAGTGCCTGTTAACACAGAAAGCCTAAAATTCTCAGCTTCCAGGATTCCAACATATAACTTAACAGGCATAACTTATTTAGATATCCAAGGTACTTGAACACCTAAGAAAGCAGTATTTTTCTCAGATTTGCTATCGCATATGCGCAGGAGCATGCACACAGACAGGAAGAGCCAGTGCAAGCAAGGTACCTGTGAAAAATTCCCCTTGGAGGTCAGTGAGATACTCACTTTGTATGCCTCTGCATCTCCTGATGGTGAAGGATTGGGCCTTGAGGAGTGAGGATATTGGCCCAGGGCACACAGTTGCTCAGTGATCCTCCAAGTGTAGCAAACCTGAGGGTTGCTGGCTCTGAGAGATGTTCCCCCAGAGGGAGGTTGCTGGTTCAGCCCACGGCTCCTGGAGAGCTCAAAGGGTCTCACTTTGGACCAAAAGGCTTTAGTTGTAACCATGTTTCATCAGGCCACAATTTGGGTTGGCACTTTCTTTGAAAGTGTGAGAACAGGATTTTCTTATGCCAGTCAGGCAAGAAGAATATTTTCCAAGGCTGGTCAAAAGGAAACCAGGAGCTCATTAGACAGCAGCAGTTGCCTGGAGCAAGGCAGTGTTTCTGATAAGCTGGGGAAAAGCTGAGCCCTGGTGCTGTTTTCAAGCCAAGACCTAACAAGCATTTCTTAGATCATGCTGCAGCCTGGAAAGAAGGATGGGGGAATGTACCACCACATGCAGGTGTTGTTTTTTTCTCTCTTCTTGCGTGTGCCTTTGCTACACGAGCTCCCTTTTATTTAATTTTGTTACAGATAAACAGTCTCCTGCTGATTGGCCCCCCAGGGTCTCTGCTAATTTTGTAACATATAAAACCTGTCTCAAGCATTCCATGCATGTGATTGTTTTCAATCACAGTAAGATACATATTCAAACAGTGGATTTTCCACCAAGATAGGTTTTTCACAGCATCCTCAGCAAACACACAAATTAGCAAGGCCTTTAGGGCTAATATTCTCTGTTCTGATCTTGGGTAGGATGCCAGGTGTTTGGCACCATTCCCACAGTGATCATATGTTGACTTAAAAATTTATAGAAGTGTGGGTTTTTTACTTCTGTGTATTTTTTGAATAAAAATTTTGACAGCATTTCTGGGAAGACTTAAGCAGATAAAATAGAAATAAGGAAGGTGACAATTCTGTGAAATCAAAAATTCCAATTAACTGTTTCCTTAAAACTGGGAAATGTCTAATAGAGGGGAGTGGAAAGCAGCAGCAATCATTACTGTGGTGAAATTATCCTGCTGTTCAACAGGGGTCTAAGAATATCAGAGGAAATAAGACAAACACTTTCAGTGCTGTAGTCCTGAGGACTTGTCATGAAAATACACACAATTAAGTAAAACAAAGCAACCCAAACTGTGAAGTTTTTCTTGCTGTCCAGTGTCATCTGTAAGCACTGTTCAGACTTTGTGCAGAACTGTATTTTAATCCTTATGTGAAATTAGAAGAAAATGTTCTTGTGAAGTGTAAGATCTTCCTAATGTTAAACTAGTGCCATTCAGGAAGTGAATCACCAGAACACAGTAAGCTATAGTTGAGATTGTACTCAGAGGCAATTATGGGTTTTGCAAAGATAGTAATTTGATTATTTTGTTCATAAATACACTACCATTCAACATTTCGTTTCTCTCACATTTTTCAAGTTCTCTTTGGAGTCACTGAAGGCTTTATAGGAAATAAATGATTTGTTTGATAATCTTGTGACTTTATCTATTTTGTGGTCCAATCTTGACAGTCAGTAAGATGCACTTACCAGTGTAATAGCAGTTGAAACTTACAGTGGCAGAAAAAGAAAACATCTGCATGTGGATCCCTGTAGCTAGGCAGGTAATATATTTGCCTGGTTGCCATGTTTGTATTACTTGAGAAATTTTTCAGGCACTAGAATAATTCATAATTGTCACATTAATAAAAGTGAGAAAATAAGTTTTGTGTACAACGAGTCATGTCCAAACTATTGTTGAAGTTAATGTCTTATGTAAGGCTGATATAACCTTATTTTAAACATACTCTATTAGACAGAAGGTGTAAATGTATCATATTGAGTGGCCAACATCTCTGTATCCTTGTTTTTGGAAGCATTAGTTCTCCACATTGTAAGTCTTGCATTCTGATGGCTGTCTTTGCAGATACTTGCTGATGGAAAGCAGTTTAAATGTGGAACACCACATCATGGGCATTTATTCCAGACACTTTTGTAGGTATATTTACAAAAACTAACAGAATCTGTTCTATGAAAATGGAACCTTTCTTACTTACCTCTTTATACAAATGTCAATAAAACTGTTTAAGTTTAAATAAAGATGGCAGAAAAAGGTGCTCTCCAAGAGTGAAGCCAGATATTTTGCATTAGAGCAATCAGAAAACTCTCAGGCATAATTGTCAAGAAAACTGTCACAAGGATAATAGGTGAATTTGCTTCAAAATCTATAGAATTTTCTTTTCATTTTCACAGAATTAAACTGAATAAATGTGCTGCAAACAAAACCTTGTATTTGATTTAAATACAGGTAATTAAGTGCCAATTTTTTTACCTTACTGAGTAAAAAAAAAGTTAATATAAACTCTTGATATTTTATAGAAGGCTACAATTCCTTCACTCCTTCCTTCTTCCTTTCTTTTCTTTTCCTTCCCTCCCTCCCTCCCTCCTTCACTTGTGGCTGCCAGTATAAAAGTCCTTTCTGGGCTCTTCCTCAGCACTTCGTAGGTGAAGTATTAATTTTCTCTGAAATTCCCTTAAAACTATCCATTAGAACACTGGAATCTGGAGCCTGGAGTGTGTTAACTCCTGTGAGGACAACAGCTTTCAATCACAATTAAACAGCTCTTCCCCCACGCCGTGTAGCCTGACCAAAGCACACCCCACACAGTCTCACTTCTGAACCTCTCCTGCGGGGTGAGAGTGAAGTGACCTCACTGGATTATGTTGTCTTGTTGGAGCCAGGACTCAAAAGCCTTTGCTTGGAAAACTGAAGTGTGGTTTTGTTTGGGAAGCAGAGTAGAGGGAGAAGAGCTAGAGAACATACCTTGGCTGCATGGAGTTTAGTCAAATGCTTGCCAGATAGTTGGGGTGTGTATTTACTAAGCCTCCATTTAATTAAGACAAGCATATTTGGGACTAAAAGTGCAGACTGTAACAACTGACAATATGCAAAAGTATGCAAAGTTGTTAATTGTACTATAAAAATAACACAACTTGTTTTCTGAGATTTTACTTAGCATTTTAATCAGGAATGTCTAAAATTTTTGTATTCCCTGTGAAGAAGTCAGATATTAATAGAAAACTAATAACTTAGTAAGAGAGTAATAAATATACAGTCCTGAGAGTAGTGATGAGTTTTTCCACACCTACATAGTAATTTCTATTGTTCTTAACATGATGTACTGTACCTTAAAATTCTAAAGGCTTGTTTTAAATAACTGCTGAAAAGAATGGCAATTATGAGCTGTTTGATTAAAGAAGTTAATTTGTATATCCTAGTAGCTGCTTACTCCATAATGCTGTGGTTTTTTACATTTGTCTTCTAGTAACTATAGATTTCTTCGGAATTTTTGTATTTGTTTTTATGTAACATGATGAGCTTGGAGGGAAATTTATGTGTAATGAAATTGATGTGTATGTTTAATAATAAACGAATTTTCATAAGGAAGTAATTTGCTGTGGGAATGGATTAATTAACATATCATTTGGTCAAACCTTCTCTCTGCCCAAGTGATCTTAATCATGTTTTTACCAATATACTGGGAGGACATACAAGAGGAACAAAAGATACAAGTTAAATCAGTCACAAGAGGAATATGAACTAGATTTCAATTTTCCAAATTATAACTCAATGCACTGGGCAAGTAAGCATAAAGAACTGCCAAGATGCTGCCTCATGCTCTGTACGAGGTTGGAAGGTCACCAGATGATGACTGCAGGGGCACATGGTGCTCACTGTTCTTGTCTTACCGTCCCTGGGGGCAGACAGCTCATATAACATGATGACAAGAGTGGGCTGTGGTGTGAGAATTGAACTCCTCACCCTTTTCACCCTTGCACTATGTAAGTTTTTAGCACATTTTCTGTTTCTTTATCACCTGATTGGCTTTTGCCTTCAGACTGTATCACCATATTCTGTATAAGGTGCCATGCCCATCACTGCCCCTTGGCTTCCAATTTGCCCTGGCTATGTTGCCCATGAAGCTGGCAAAGTTACAGCTATGCAGGGTGGGTTGAGGACCATCAACAGCCTATAGAGTAGGGTGGATGGGTAGAGTTTGGCATCACAGACCTCATTTTTTAAATAATTTTACAGTCCCCCAAGGACACAAATCACCTCAGAAGTGAAAGAAAATATATATTCAGACAGGCAATTAGAATACAAGCTCTATGCTATTATGTGCCATTATCTTTTTTGGTCTACTACCTTCTTGGTAGTGCATATTCAAAAAAAAAATCCTCATAAACACGTTAAGAGAGCTAGATGTAGTGAGTTCAGACCCTGTCCAGCTGCCATATGGCTGGAATCCAAGGTTTCCCTGGTCCAGGGTTGAGTGCTCAAAAATTTGACCTTTACATGAAAGACCTCTAAAGGTGGCTGATTTTTTAAAATTCTGCATAAATCATGACACTTTAAGATAGGAATTAGATTTGGTGCCTAAAACCATTAAAATAGACCCATACAAGAGAAAATGTTTTAAGCACACCTCTTTCCTTGTCATTTGGGCCTGGTTCAACCATCACACTGCGGTAGCTGCTGTCTGTCTGGAATGAAGACTCTCAGTATAGCTCTGGATCATTTAATATATAAGATTAGGCTAGCACTGAAGTCTGTTTGTGACCTTGATCTTAGAAAAGTTTGGACAGAAAAAGATGAAAGATGGAGGCCCAAGAGAAACCTTGCAGCACACTCAGCCCCATGCAGCTGCTTACTCACACCCTAGCACTGAGATGGAGGAGAGAATCAGAAGAGTAAAAGTGAAAAAACCTCATGAGTTGAAATAAAGACAGTTTAACAGCGAAGGCAAAAGCCACACACATAAGCAAAGCAAAACAAGGAATTCACTCATCACTTCCCATGGACAGGAAGGTGTTCAGCCATCTCCAGGAAAGCACATTTGACTTGGGAAGACAGATGCCATGACCTTGAATGTCCCCTATTCCTCCTTTTTCCCCTCCTTCTTCTTGTTCAGCAACAGCAAAACATCCCTGTGTTATCAACCCTGTGTTCAGCAGAAATCCAAAACACAACCCTGTATTAGCTACTGTGAAAAAATCTATCCCAACCAAAACCAGGACAGCATATTACTGTAAATCACAGGAGAGTTCACCACGTATTTTCCAAAATGCCTGTTGGAGTCTGTTATATAACTTAAAATTTCAAAGGAAAATAGTCATTGATAAAATTGATGTCAGCTAAAATGTCCCTGAAAATAGGAGGAAATTACTGCATAGCTGCCCCCTGCCAGGTGCAGTAACCAGGCAGAGCACTGCAGCTTGCCTTGCATAAGGAGGTTGTCTACAACTCCTGTCAGCAGAGTGATTGACTTTCCCTGCCAGTGGCTCTGTTGAAATTGATACAGCTCAAGCGCCACATCTGAGCTGCACTGTGAATCTCTGAACTCCTGCTAAATAAGCAGACCACGGCTTCAAAGGTAGCAGTAACTAATACGTGGAAACCCACCAGTGACTGACTTTTAAAAATAATTTGGGCTGAAAAACGTAATCCTGCTCAGATATCAGTTGCATTATAAATTGTATTTAGCCAAGCATACGGTCATTTTTCTAGATTAGATTATTTGCTCGATAAGATTTCTTTATTTTGAAAATGAGAAAGTTTGTACATGAAGCTATTATCAGATTCACATTCCAAGTCTATTCCTCTTAACAGTACTGTTCATTTGGGGATATACTGTGCTTCCTAACTGTTTCTAAGTCCACAGGAACATAAATTCTGCTGTCAGAAAGTGAAAAGGACCTGTTCTTTGAGCCCAGGTTGTATTCTGAGACCCACCCTATCATACTCAGACCTTTCATCTGACACAGCATCCATTACAAAAGGTGTCTGTCCATAGGGCCCAGCAATAAAATAAAAGCCTTGTATTTGTTTCCCCCTCCATTCCATATGCTCTCACTCGCAGAATGTCCTGAGACTTGATTTTCTTAAGAATTACATTTCAAGCTTTCCTCCTCATAGAAAGGCTAATGAAACTCACTGATTCCTAGAGGAAGCTAAGCAGGGACCCGGCACTGACACATATTCCTCTGAGTGTGGCCCCACCAGTTCTGAGTAGAGGGGAAAGATTCCTGCCCCTACCTACAGCAGCATTCCTGCATCCTAGCTCAGGATAACAGTAGTCACCTTTGTGGCTTGGACACATTGCTGGCTCATGATGAACCTCATGTCCACCAGGACACTGAGGTCATTTTAGCCGAAGGTGCTTCCCAGCTAGGTGGCCTCAGCAGGTACAGATGCTTCTTGTTACAGAATCACAGATTTGAGTTGGAAGGGACCCACAAGGATCATTGAGGCCAACTCATAAGTGAATGGCCCATAGAGGTAGTGAACCCACAACCTTGGTGTTATTAGCACCATGCTCTCACCAACTGAGCTAATCTTAAGGGTCTGGTGCTTAAGAGTCTGGAGTTGTTCTTCCCCTGGTACAGGACCTTGCAGTTCTCTTTCTTGAAGTTCATGAGGTTCCTGTCATAGGAAATATTGAAATAAATTAAATTTCTTATAAACAAGAAACAATTTAGATAATGAAATATTATAGACAAAGGATGTATTTGTTGTATTTCTGTCTTCCTAGAACAGAGCACCTATGCCTAAGTCATTCCTGATAGATATTTGTCTTGGTTTTAATAAGCTCCAGTAATGAAAACTTGGCAATTTCTCCCAGGAACTTCTTTACCCTGAGAAGGTTTTTCCTGATGTCTACCCTGAAATTTTCCTTGCAGTTATCATTGCTTTTCCTTCATGATGGTTATTGAAAATCATCAGGCATCACTCTCCCCTACCAGTCTTCCCTTTACTAAGGTAAACGACCCCACTTTATTATATATTTCTGATTTTAGACCTTTGACTGTACTCATTGTTACACTCTCCAGTTCTTGTGTATCCCTCTTAAATATGATGACCAGTTGCAAAACCATATTTACAGTCTCCCTCACTTGTGGTCTGGGCTTTTGGTGATGATGATTCTTACTGAAATTCCACACCCCAACCCCTCCCCTTTACAAAAGAAACACAAATACCTTGACCTGAACAGCCATGCAAAAGACTCATTGTGCTTACCAACTTTATTTAACTTTAAACCTAGCAATGCAAAAGACAAAGACCTGAGCTTTGATTTGGAGTAGAAAATTTCAAGTTTTCTTCCTACATCTGAAATAATATGTCTGAACTGTGGTGGTGCATCCGTCCTCCTCCCGAGGCTGCTCAGCGACCTTACGAATTCTCGTTAGGCTTCTGTTTTGATTAATGACTCTTGGGCAGTTAAGCTCCCCTTGAGCCTGTCAGAAACACTGTCTGTTCCCATGAACTGCTGGTGCCTTAGAAACTTCTGTTTTCTAACAGATAGCCTTGGAACAGTATTTTGTCTGAATCACAGCCCAACTGGAACAATATTATTGTTACTGAGGAAAATTCAGTAATTACTATCTTGGATCATTTGCAGCCAGAATGGAGCTTGACAGATGATTTCAGCAAACCTTTGGTCACCCTTTAAACTGGAGTCCTGAGTGAGGCTCTTCGAGTTTCCTGGGCTGCAGCATCTCCTTCTGAGTGGGATGCTTCTCAGAGCTTGCCAAGTCTAAAGCTCAAGATAATTGGAGGATCATTGCTGAAAGCTGCTGATTGAGGCTGGACTAGTAATACCCATCCCATTCTTTTTATTATTTGAGATATTTCACCAAACTCGAGGAGAATTTTAACAGGTACCTTTGTACACAGCTGTTCTGTGTGAATTGATGTAAATACCTTATAGCAAGCGTAGTGTGAATGTTGCCATCTCTAATTTGTAGTTAAGCTATCTCTGTGATTATTGTAAATCCTGTAGTATAATTCATTGTTAAGTTAGTTATTCAGGGTTGTTAAACCCTTTAGATATAAGCTGTTGACCAAGTCTGAGGTGAAGTTTGGACTCAACCACACCCAGGCTCCATCAGGAGTTTAGAAACTAAGGGGTCAACTCTAAGCCTTATGTCTCAGTGGGAGGACCTCCCTTACCCCCTTGCCCTTTTGTGACCCTGGTCTCCATGCACATTGATCCTAGTACAATTTTCCTTTGTGTACTTCATCTGTAGTAAGTAATAGAGCGAAACTTGCCACCAAGTGTTAAGTCATGCTTTTGCAAAGTTATAGTACACATGATTTTGCTAAGAGCTTTGACAGTGATTCTTTAGGTGACCTTAACCACCCATTCACATCAGCTGTGATTTCAAGCTGTGTCTATGTAATGCCATTTCTTTGCAGTCCATCTGCAAAGAACTTTGTATCTACGCTGCATAAAAGGAGGGGTGGGAATCCATTTTAAACCTGTCATTTTGACTACCTCTGTACTCAGCAGAAAGAGGGAGGGCTCCTAGAGAGTGATTCATCTTGGGATAGTGTAAGTATCAAAAATACACTGGAGATCTTTTGCTCCCTGAGACCATTCTCTCTCTACAGTAAACAATGAGGCAGCCAAATAAATTAGCTTAAATTAGACGTAGCCTTTAGGTGGTTAAATTGGCTGAGTGAATGTAATTATCAACAATATTCTGTTGTGGAAATTCTTGTTACTAATGCAAAAAAAAATAATGCAAAAGATGACCTCATGAAATATTATCCAGCTGACTGCTTTGCCAATGTAACTGAACAAAAATGCTTGTAAAAACAAAATAGACATGGCTGTGGGCTCTGTAGTCAATAAACTGTACACACACATTGCAACTGGTGACCTATGGTGAATCTGCTGAAAATGCCAAGGGTCAAATAGCTGCAGTATAAGCAAATGGAGTGGTAGGAATTGGTTGGTTTTACAGAGATTAAAACAGCATGTTGAAAATTTTTTCCTTCAAACAAGTATCTGCAACACAGATCCATAAAGGTGCAATTTCTCCCAGTTTACATAGTCATCACCAGTGTTTCATACAACACATAATCCATGGATTTGGTTGTTCAATAAGGACTGAGGTTAAGAGTCCAGTAGGTTTCAGCAATAAGCTGAACACATCAGTTATTATGGACCCTATTTTAGGTTGGATTGTTTGGGCATGGTGTCCACACCCCATGATCTACACAAGCATGATATGTCCAGCTTACAGGTATTAAGCGAATGATTTTTGACTCACAAAGTCAGCTTGGATTTAATGACCTCTGAGGTTAAGGATGTACTCACTGCTCCAGATATGGTACCCAAGGTTGTTGTTGCTCAGCCAGGCATCAGTCACGATGGGGAGGGCAGGCTGTCCCACACCTCCCTGCAGCGGATGCCCAGGGCTGCTGAGCTGCCACCTACCACCAGCTCCACTGACATTCATGGAACTGGTGACATGACCAAGAAGCTCCTGAATGGTCTCCGGGCCAAGGAGCCTTCCTCTCTATTTTAATTTACGATTACATACTTTCTTGTGTTGGTGTTTTCCCTCTTGAATCCTTGAGCTGCTAATAATCATGGCACACCATACCTAGAATATTTATTTTCCTTGTCTCTGCATGGACTCACCGCTCATTTTCTGCACTCTGAGCAGAGGCTGTGCAACTGTGGTGTCAGAGGCTCCTAGGTGCAGAGACTGATAAAGCCCTGGGGATGGGGGAAGTATGCAGCAGAGTACAGAAAGAAAGATACAGGCTCCACTAAACAGGATATACATTATCGAGGTGATGGAAGAGAGTGAATTTGGAAAGGGCATAAAATACCATTTTTCAGGAGATGAATCAGCTAAACAGTAAATTTGGGAAGAATCTGTCCTTATACATCAGTTCTTCCCTGACTGCTTATCTCATGGGTTTTGTGGAAATTTCCTTTGCAGCATCTGGAACCAATCACTGTCAAAACCACATCACATTTAGTAGGTGCTTGGGCTGCTCCTGTATTTGCAGATCCTGCAGTTTGTGCAGATGCAGACATCTGTATGAAAAGAAAACCCACCTGTGCTCTGCATTGCCTTGGTGTTAGTGAGCAGACAAGGATAGAAAGTTATTGTAAAAGATGGATCAATGGCTACTAATCCTTTTTGTCAGGTCATTCAGTATTTCATTTTTCAACATTACAGATGGAAAACAACCCCTTTTTTCTTCATTTGTAGAAGGATATCTCTCTCTTCCCATATTTATGTCACATTCTTATATAACTGATGTCCTTGGTGATGGTGGCAATGAAAGAATATTGGCACTTTAATCCAGTGTCCTAGTTATGGGGTAGTTCGTGGTGGCCCTCTTGCTTGCTTTAGATTTATTTCTGTACCAAGGCTCTGTCTCATGACTGGTTAAAAGTCTCCTTAGCATTGTTAGGAGCAATTTTTTATCTTTTCTATTTATTATGTTGACTTTGCCTTTAGAGCTTGTCTCTCTTGCATTTGAGAAATAGACAAAACTGATTTCTCTCCTAAAACATCACATAGCTCAAACATTTTTTGAAAGACAACTGTCAAGAGGATATGTTTTTGTTACTTAGAAGAAGGACTCAGTCATTAAATGCTTTCTTTCATGTGTGAATTTGTAGTAGTTAAAGCTGTCTTCAAGGTAAAATAATTACAGTAATGCAAAAATGTTGCTTAGGAGAAGCCTGAATCAAGTTGACCCTGGCTCACATCCAGGGAACTCCCTTATTTCTCATTTAGAGTTTCAGAACAATTTGATCCTCTTTATTTTTATGTGACTTCTCACTTTCCTCTTTGCCTCACTACAATCAGAAGATACTATTTATTACTTTCATATTAGTATAATAGTAATGAAGGAAATGCTTTCATGAGAATCAGGAAATACTTTTGCTATAAAACCTGGAAAATTCTAGGCTAACACATACAGGTGTTGCAAAGGACTAAAATTCCTGTATACCTTTCTATTTCCTTGAGCACTGCCTTCAGATCAGCAGCATCTGTGCTATTCTGAGATAGCTGGGACATCTGGATATCTTGGATGAAACTGCTGAAGAGTTGTGGACATGCAAATTAAGGAAATTAGGAGGATAAACTGTTCAGAAATTCTATAGAAGTGAATTCTGATAGTCATAATTCTTAAGGCCCTAACAATAAACTACCTTCTCTAAGGCATAAAAGAGAACTGAGAAAGAAATATAATGGCAAAAACTCTTTGTCCTCATCAGAAACAATGTGCTGTGACTTGTAAGATAGGCACCATATTCTCTTACCAGCATTGTCCCCATTCCGTGTGGCATTTTGTGGTGAAGACAGGGACTCACTCTTTGAGTGGCAAATGCTGTCAGTGTGGCTGATCCCTGCTGGCTGCCTTTCCAGGCTGTTGTGAATACAACGGCAGCAGCAGAATTTGGTTTGAGTTGGCAGCTGGTAATGGTAAATTTCAGTTAATGTAGATAGATCGACATCTTGGAGATGGTAAACATTGAACAGGCCTTAAAATTGATAGCTGAAGTAAAAGGAGGAGACCTAGATGTATGTTCACCCAGGGGCAGGACAGCTGAAACGATCTGTCACTTCTGATAGCCACCACTTAACCAAGCAGTGTCCAGGCTATGCTCCCATTTACTGTTATCTTCAGGCAGCGAGGAAGAAAAGGAGGGACTAGGAAACAAAATGGGGAAGAGGCTGTGTGTGAAATGGAGCAGAAGACTGTAGGCAAGCTAGGGGAAAGAAAAAATGGTGATCCATAAAAAGCCAAATTGTGTGTGTTCTCCTAAATACAGAATAAATGCTGTGCTTATAATGGTATAGAGAGTTTAGGAATGATGCCAGGTCTCAGATGCATCATGGAGATTTTTGTTATCCAGTGACCTGTTCCTGCAGACTGAGGGGGCCACTCTGTATTCCCATCTGGAGCAAAGCTACTTAGAAATCCAGCTCTCTACACTCCAGCAGACACCGCTGGCTTTATAGCTACACACAGCTGGAATGAAGAGACTTGAAACATCTGTGTGGAGTAATGGGGACAGAAAGGAAATGCCAACATGGCTCCTTATCTTTTCTCCTCTGTTTTTCATTTATTTAAATTCCCAAGTCAGTCTAAAACCCCAGAAATAGTGTTATAAATATAAATACAACAAATACAAGACACTATCTTGTCAGGTTTGCTCTCTTGAAATTTTGGGCTACTTATCTTCAATTATAATTGCAAGGAATAAGCCAAAAACTGATATAAGAAACTGGTCAACACCATCAGATTTTAATATGAGCTGAAAGAGTTTTAGACATCATACTGCTGGTAAAATTTCAGCCTGAATGTGTGTGTTGCCTGAAAAAGATTTTCCAGCAGACTGTCAAAGGCTTTTTCTGTTTTAAATCAGAATCTCAGTGTTTGATAGATTTTTTTTTCCCCTCACAAATTTCAATCCTGGCTTGTTTTGTGGCACCTGTAGAAGTATTGTTTTCATCCTGGCCTCTGTGTTGTCTGTAGTCCAAAATTGTAAAAGCTTGCCTGTACTATTTCTTTTGTTTTAAATGTTCATTTTCATGGATCGTATGTAAAACATGAAAAATCCTTAATTATGTTTCAAAACTTTCAGGAATTATTAAAGTATAAAGAAATTAAAATATGCAAATGATTCACGGTTGGGTCTTGTCCTTCAGTCTTGGCAACAAAATTAGGTAACAAATATCCCCTGTAATATTGAGGTTCTTACTTTAATCTGTGAAGAGCTTAGATGTAACTCTTTAAAAAGCATGGCTAAAAAGGATAAAAATGAAAATTTAATAAAATCTGCTTTAAATTCAGTATATAGGTTCACAATATTCTCTAAGGACATTTAAATGCCATTTTCTTCGAAATTATGTATTGTCCAAAGATTAGAACTTCAATGTTTGAGATGTTGATGAAGCAAGCCTCATAATACAGCCTAGTAATTAAAATAACACCAACCAAGAATTGATTTGTGCTTCTTAAATTTCAGCCACTGTAAATGTGTGCAATAAGAAATAGCAAAGCTTTGCCTCCCAAGGTCAGGATGTAGGTTTTTTTGCAGTATTAGTCACACAACTGATTGCATATCAAACTGTTTTTGGTGCATTTTGACCTGTTGATGCCACACCATCTTTCAGACATGCTGGTTTGTGTGTAGATAATGAATTGCTTCTCACAGAGTATGGCTCTTGCATGCCACTGCAATACTAACAAGAAGAAGAAAGAAAGATCATTTGCTGCCTTTATACAAATGTTCTCAGCCAAAAATGTATTCAGTATATATAAAGTCTATTTCTTTATTAAAAAACCCAAAACAACAGTTTCAGATAGCTGAAGAAATCTGAGTACTCAGCTGTAGTCAGGCTTGAGTAGTAAGCACAGCTGGACTCCAGACACTGACTCACTCTCCCATTACCACTACCCAGATTTTTTTTCCAACAGGATCTTTTCTGATGATAAATCTTCCAGCTTCCCATGATGTACTGCTAGGCTGAGATCATGTCAACATAGACAGAAAAACTAAATCTATGTTTACATTCATAAGGAGAAAAATAAGGCAATAAATTTGAAACTAACTAGAACCAGTAAAGGCAAAAGAACAACTGGAAAACATATAGACAACTTTGGAACATCTTTGTACTGATTACAGTGGAAATATTCTGCCTCTGTGTTTATGGGCCTGCCCACTATAAGCCTTTTGTTGCAAGCAGGAGAGGAAAGCAATCTGTACTTAAGAAAGACTACCCTTACTTAAGAGCAGCAGGACAACAGAATTTTAATTTGTAGCATTTACAGCCAGACTACGGGGAAAAAAAAAACCCAAACCCTTACATTTTGGTAAATATCAGAAAATAAACAGTGGTCTCTAGCAACCCCAGTCTTGTTATCATATGTGAATAAATAATTATTGATCCAAAGGACTGTTTGCAATGTCTTGTTGCAAATTTCAGATATATGTTCCATGTACTTGTGACCACAGCATGTGAACTTTACTAAGTTTTGGCACAACCAGATATCCCTTTCGCTTCAAGTTTACTCTGGAAAATTAGGATTTGAGTTTAACTGAAAGTTGCTAAGATCCTCTCTTTCCTAGACCAGATATCTTAGACCAGTTTTAATTCTGTGGGTTCATACAGGGGATGAATTCCAGGACTTGTTGTATATGGAAAGTTTAAATATACTTCTTTCTGGCTATAAAGCCTAATCAAAATTATATCATAGAGCATATTCTACTTTTTCTAATTGCATCGTCAGTCTCCTTCTGTAGACCATGAGTAAGCACCTTACAGTAAATCTGTCATCAGAAGAGGACAATTTAAAACAGATAGTTGTTACTGATGGAAAATGATCTGTCAATCACAAAAAGAACATAGAAATTGTACCATTGAATTTCTAGAGCCATCTCATTTTGAAGTAACTTTTACAGATACCCAAAGATACTACCCAACTGCCTTCTCAGTTCTATGCAGCATGGAAAAGATAATACCCCAAAATAAAAATGTGGTTGACAAACAGGCTAGTACAGAGTCCCAACAACCAAACCAAATTGATATATAAATTTGGTTGGTCTAGCAAGATCTCAGCCAGGCATTTTTTTCAGTTTGTTTGAAGATCAGAAATGTCAGGAAGAATGAGTTCTTGATATTTTCTTTGGCTACTAGTGAAAACTCATTAATATTCAGGCTATCACCCTTGAACTTTGCAGAGTCTGTCGTAGCAACCTTAAAAAAAGAAGTTAGTGAATCCAACTTTAGTTCACTGAGGGAGACAGAAACCTTATGAGGGAATGCAGATTATTTTTATACCAGACTCAGAAAAATGCTCAATAAAAGTCACTGAAGTAAAACATTATGAAGAAGGATAAATGCAATGAGAAATTAAGCTAGTCTTTTGCCTCCAACACAAATAATTTGTAAGAGGAAATGTATTTTTAATTATCTAAAATGGCATTAGCCCCTCCCTCTTCTTTTTACACATGACATATCTGAATGTTCAGAAAAGCCCTTTGCCTGATGTGTTTCTTTGAATTTCAGTGCTGTCAGGAGACAGCATAGGGAAGGTGTCACTGTTGCCTACTTGGCCTATGCCTATGTTTGGAAGGGCAGACTGTTTGGAGATGGGAGGTCTGTTTCTCTTTCCTGAACACTGTGAACTCCTTGGATGGCAAGGCTGAGGTGGAGCCATAATGAAGAACAAGGTCTAGATCACTTTGTCTGCAACTGCTGCAGGCGAGTGCCTGGAGATGCAGAATCAGCAGGTTAGTGAGCGTGATGCTGGTGGAAAGAAGTGTGGGAAGAAATAGGATTGGCTGTGGGGCCGTGAGGGAGGGCAAGAAGTGAACTGTGGTGGTGTGGTCCAGGACACCAGGCTGCTGGGGTTGCTACTCTGACTACTGTTCTACTGCAGCCTCCAAATGAGTGATGCCTGCGCATATTTGGAGCTGGGCGATCTGGGCAGGCAGTAACCCAAGGGCTGCCTATGCAGAAGAAAGAGCAGGGAAAGGAAATATGGGGAAACTGAAATTCAAACACACACATGGATGGGATCAGAGTAGAAATGAGCATCATGAGTTCCTGGGGCCAGAAACTGTCAGAGTGGACTGAGTTGTGCCAAGGAATGGCAGATGAGGTGACTTATCATCTAAGGATGGCAGTGTAACCAGCATACTTCTGAGGACACCTGTCTGTCTGTCTCTCTCTTTTTGAGACTGTCTGCTCTGTACTCCCCTCCTACAGCCTGGGCTTTTTCAGTGCGCTGTGTAGAGTTTGTAGGCTGCCATGGGTAAACAAAGCAAAAACCAAGATGTCCACAGGCCTGTAGATAAATTAATGCTCTTGTCTGTTCCCTGAGAATATCGTCTGTTCACTTCTGCAAGGTGATTAGATTAGTTGGTGCTGGATGAGAAAGTGCAACGCCACATGTAGTCAACACTCAGTATATAGTTACATAGCTGCCAAAATTTTTACCCATATTTAACTGTATACAGTTCATTGAGAGAGCAAAACTGCAGGCACTTAAGTGTGTAATACCATCCAGGTACCCATGTAAGTTACGGGCCCATAAAAATTAAATGTGTATAAAGAGAATGTAGCCCCTGTTGAAAGTATTTGTAACACTATCTGCTATATAGTATCTGCTACTATATGTATAAATACCACACAAAATATAAAGCATACCAGCTGGATTAATTTAGATACCTTGTGATGCACCCTTGCTGTTTAACTGTTAACAGATTTGTTAAAAAAATGTTAGGTCTTCAATATATCTAATAGCGTTGTGGTTTTTAAAGCAATGCATTGTTAATAGCTGTGTAACTGATAAACTTGGTTTTCTAATTGGAAATTTAAACATATTAAACTCTTGTACTTTGTGTGGCTATGTTGTAGGCAATTTTAATGGTTATTCAGAAGCTATTAGGATGAGTCTCAGCTTCCGAAATTTGTTATGCAAATGCGACATATAGTTTTGAAAATAACAATGTGCGTACCAGATTTCTGCATATTCATGCAGGTGAGCTGAAGAAAGATTGCCAAAATACTGGTGCCAACAGCTATTCTAGTTCTGTAGTCTGAAAAGAAATCAACAGTTTTATCAGCAACCCCATAATTTTAAGGAGCATTACAGTAGAAACTGATTTCCACAGTGCTGGTGGATGGGTTTGGCATTTTATATTCTGAGGCTATATTCTGCTTCTGGTGAAACAAGTGCAGTTTTAGACAATACTTAATGGGGAGAGGAGCCTTAATTGCAATTTTCCTAGTCAGTTTTACTTTCTTGGCTTAAGCTCGACAGAGTTCAGATGAAGGAAATTACACAGCATGACAAAAGTAACACAAAGGCAAAATACTATGAACTAAGGCAAAGTAATATATTTAGTTTACAGTAGGAAGGTGCTCAAGAATTGGCTGGTATGTTTGTTAATCATCTTCATCTCATATGTCTTGCTTAGGCAACTTTCAATTAATTGGAATTTTGCTTACACAGGGAATGTAAGTTATCTCTAGCTCCTTATGCTGGTATCTGTTCCTAATGGGGAAGAGGACCTCATATTACATGCAAGGAAGACTTCATTCCCCTAATTTGCAAAAATACTAGAGTTTCTACTCCTGAACATCACTTATATTTGAAAGAACACCACAAACCAAAAACCCAGAAAACAAGCAAGTAAAAAAGCCAAACAAACTTGAGGTAAACAAAGGGAAAACAATCAGCTATGTAAGCACCTAAATTTAGGCAGTCTAGATGTCCTTTTGGAGGCCTGCAGGATACCTACCTCTTTCCA
Source organism: Brachypodius melanocephalos (assembly GCA_013398615.1). Lineage (NCBI taxonomy): Eukaryota > Metazoa > Chordata > Aves > Passeriformes > Pycnonotidae > Brachypodius > Brachypodius melanocephalos. The sequence goes on along the minus strand of VZSR01003807.1, from coordinate 47,581,200 downwards.
AGTATTCTCAGGAAAACTATTCCCTTTAAAAGAAGAGCTTAAAAGGTAGGTGCAGGTTCAGTGGCTAGATTAGGCAGAATAAATACCACTCTGATATTTATTTTGGGGGGTTTCACTTGTAATGGTGGAAGTGCTCTGAGTAAGTCTAATATGAACATTTATTAGCAATTGGAACAATTAGCAATTGGATCAGTGGCTGGCTGCTTACCATTAAGTTAGGATTTTGCAGACTGTTTTACAAAGTGGCTGAGTATTTGAACACTCAGTATGTGTCAGGACTGAACAGGACATTTTTTCATCATCAAGTCATAGGCTTAGAACACAAAGTCTTCCTGGCCAAGTCTGTATTATACAATACCTGTAATCAAACACCGAAAAGGCTGAAAAAAAATCCTTCAACTGCAGTGGGTTTCTTTTAATGGAGACAGAATAATATTTAAAAATTTTCACACAATAAGAGATTTTCCTTGTAAAAATATGTTAAGTGTTGGGGATTTTTTTGTATTGTTCTGAATCCTTGAAGACAAATAATTCTTTATCTGATTAAAAAAAGTTTAAAATCCTAGGTATATAGGTATGTCTAGTTCTTATGTTGGATAGCAATACTTTGGGGTTAATGAAATCTTTCAATTACCTACAGATTACTTGATAAGAAGGAATCCTATTCTTCTCTGTTATACAGGCAGAAATTTGATTGTTGTCAGGAGAGTATTAGAAATGCAGTAAATCTTAAATTTTATGTGTAACAAAAGCATTTTCTTACTGTAACTTAGTTTAGTGGTAATAAAAAACCAAGAAAAGAAAACATCAGTATTCCTTCAAACAGACAGACTTTGAAAAATGGCTTTGTGTGTTTTAGAAGCTCACAATTTAAATAGGAGAAAGATAGACACACTAGGAAGAAGAAGTAGTTCCTTACGCAGCAGATTAAATTAAATCTAGAAACAAATTCTACTTTTTTTTGATCCTGATTCTGGATAGTTCAAACCTTCCCCTGTCTGGAGATGATGGAGCAGTGGCTGAACTCAAGCTGTATTTATGCTGACCAGCCCAGATGTTTGTGTTAATTGTCTTGTTGCTGCTGCTCCACACACAAAAAAAGACTGAGTTCTGTTTTTCTTTTCCATGGTAGAAATTGCAATCTTCCTCTTTTCTCTTTACTCAGGCTCTAATTCCTCAAATATGTGAATGCATCTTATCTTTGATACTTCAGCCCCTCTCTTTTACATTGATTCAATGCTCAAAAGTTACCAGAGGAAGATTGACCAGAGAAAACAAACAAGTCAACTCCCCCTCTCCCCCACGCCCTAGCATGGCAAATAAAATTATTTCAAGTACACAGAGCATCTTGTAAGGAAATACAAGGATAACATCCTTTTGGAAAAAGCCTAGTGCAGGGACAGGGCAGATTTTGCCTCTATATATATCCTGGAAAATTATGCAAAGAGATCAAAAAGATGGTATATAACAGAAGAAAGATGCAATGAAGATATTTGCTACAGCAACCTAAAAATACTGAAGAAGATGCATGCAGTGAGAGGCAGAGGTGAATGACAGACCTACCTGTCAGGATAAATTTAAGAAGATTGTGAAGATATATCTAGATTTTCTCTGCCTCTGCACTAGAGTCTTGGACAGGGGATTTGGGGAATAAATCTAGGATTCATAAGCCCTGTGAAAGTGGAGTCAGAGAGATTTAGAGTGTCACAAGGGATGTGACCATTGTTACTCTCCACTTAAATAAATTAACATTGAGAGCATATTCCAGCTAAAGCAGAGCTCTGAACCTCTGTTCACTGTATGATTCATGCTTTACTCACTTCAGAGCCTGCAGGAATTTAAAGGCCAGCTCAGAACATTTACTCTGCTATTTATAGTAAGCACAGAGGTATCTGTGCATTGTAGTCAGAACTAAAATCCCGGTACAACCTTGATGTCAAACATTTAAAGAAGTAATAAAAAACACGGAGAACTGCAAAACAGAAAAAAAATAAATAGGAATGGAGCTAGGAATTACACATATAGACTACAGGAAAAGATTTCTGAAAAGGTCAGATAAGTAAAAGAACAGAGTTTGGCAAGGGGAAAATATGTTAGTAAATATTTTGAACAAACAGAAGTTAAAAAAATATTCAAGAAGAATATTTTAAGAGGTGAAAACACCCAAACTCCAAGATATTAATACATTATATTTGAAAACAGAATTACATGAGAATTCAGTCAGCTGATAATACATGCAGTAAGATTGTCAAATAACAATAAGAGCTGAAAGGGAGCTGGAACAGGGAAGGGACATTTTGTGCTAATCACTGCCATCCATAGAGATCCAAACATCCCATACATGAGGGATGAATGGGGTTTGAAAGACAGACTACATATCACCATATTTACCTTTTTATTAGCAGATGTAGTTAAGCAAATAGAGAACAACTGGGGTCTGGCAATTAGCATTAGACACTCTCCTAGTTAATATAACAAAAGTGGGAGTAGCAACTGTGCGATGATACACATTTAATGCAAATAAGGACTCTCTGTGTGCGTGTGTGTGTGTGTGTGTGTGTGTGTGTGTGTGTGTGTGTGTTGACACAGACAGGCAGCTGGAACAAGCACAAACACACAGTTAAAATGCAAAGAGTAAATTCATTGCATTACCTTGCTAACTGGAAGGTCCCAAGGCAATGTCCTGGCAGAGACACACAAGCAGCAAAGCAGGCACTGTTAGGCTCAGTTATCCGAGTGAAAGGCAGGCCTGCTGTCTGCACCAATTCATCAAGGGTCCATGCACTTGTAGTTTACAAACATGCTGTGATCTCCTCTGAGCTTTTTCAATGGTCTCTGAGCTTTGACCTTCTCTCTCCCAAAACCAGGGAGCTTAAGCATGTCCCTGAGAGTGCCTCCAAGTCTCTCAAAGCACCTGCATTATCTCTACACAGAAATGCTTGTCAAAACAAAGTATAAACAGCAGTAGGTACAATATACAGGTCTCCTCTCAGTGTTACTCTCCAGGCCTCGACATTCCCAGCTGCAAGGTCACTTGACTGAATCTACCATCCTCATGCTCCTCCTCATTGCCATTCTTCCACTTTGAACCCTTTCCTCCCAAGTACCAGAACAGTTTGGGGTGTGCCAAATTGGGCTGTGTTTGCCTGGGATGATGGGGACAGTTTGACAGCTGAGCATATGGATGTTGTTGTAAAACATTTGTGAGGTGGGTTGTTACAACATCAATAATTCTCTTAAAGAATACTTTAAAAATCAGCCCCCAGTGGAAATGTTACTGTGGGAGTAGTGAAAATGTAGCTGGAAAAAAGTAACCAAAACATAGTGAGAAATTATTACCATCTGTAGGTTTCAGTAGATGCATCAGGAAGAAAGTTTGAAATTTGAGGGGCGTTTGCCCCAAGATGAAAAATTTTCATTTGTCTGTTTTCTTCTCCCAAGAAAATTATTTTTGTGTGAAAGGGTAAGGTCTTGCATTGTAAGTTTTATTTAAGTGTAGTAATATACTAATTAAATCTAGTAATATAAATGTTAATTTTGATTTTTAATTTCTGCTGAAGTAATCTTATGTGTGACTTTTTACAACGCTGTTATTGTCACCAATTAACTGAAATAAAAAACCACAAACAAACAAATCTTCACCTAATTACATACAACTTGGGGATTAATACTCAGCAAGAAAGGGAAAAAAAATAAAAGAAAACAACAGATGTAGACATAGCTGCTGACCTGTTAAAAGTCAGCAGGATGTAGCTCAGCAGAATTAGTGATAGACGGCAAACTGCAAACCACGGTTTCCAAAGGTGTGGTGCTGCTTATATGCCAAAACCTAAAACATGAGTAGAAATTAAATTTGATTATAATGAAAAGCATCTCTGGTTTCTGCTCTGCTCCTCAGCATTGTCGTATTTCTCCCCCTCTGGTCCAGGCTGGGTACAGCACTCCAAGCAAATGTGGGAACTCTGATAGAAGTCCTTGAGCTGCTCTGGACAGTGCGTTGCCAGTCTCTGTAAGATCTGTTGGCTATTAACACACTGGTCAAAGGCAAAAGCTCCACCTTCTTGCAAATATTAGGAGGATTTTGGCAGATGCACTCCTTACTCCTAAGCAACTCAGGCTGCAGCCAGGTGGTGAAGGGAAGAAACTGTGTGGGATGACGAGGGACTACTTGAAAAAACGTTGCTTCAGGTCAAAGGTTTTTTTAATATATTACAAAAGATATGAACTTGATTCAGGTTAAATATTAAATATTACAAAAAAATAAGTACATAAAATATATCAATAGCATATTTTTCCCTGGAAAATTATGGAGGAGTCCTGGAGAATGAAACTTGGCTTTCTATCCTGCTAAAACGTTCAGATACTGCCGTGGCAGTGGTTTGGCCCAGACCCCAGAGCAGACACCACATTTTGAGAATTAGCACGGCCGTAGGAGTATGCACTGTAGGCAGTGTGGATGTGGCCCCTTGCTTTGGCGGTGGAGGGGATTATCCCACCTCAGCTGAGCTCAGCACCACGTACCACTCATCTGTCCGTACAGAGGCAGGCTGCAGTTCCAGGCCGGCTCCCAGGGCAGGGTTTGTCAAAGCTGCGGTCAGATCACTCGGCACTGCCCCTGGCGCTGCCCGCGAACACGGGCCTAGTGCGTGTCCTGAGCCATGACCCTGTCGTTGCTCTTAGGAACTTGCCAGCCTAAACTACTGATTTTCCTCACTTTGTTGGCACAAACTGTAAGCCAGTTCTGATTTCCCACCCTTCTACGCTCCGAACTTCTTGCAAGATCATTAACCAACTTTTAGGGAAACATTAGTCAGTAAGTAGAGTTTTGTGGCAGGGGCATGAAACAGCATAACCTCAGCTGCAGCTAAATGGCCAACACAGCGGCAAAACCAGCAAGTCCTGCAGTTCTCCTGGAAAAGTGACAAAATTATAAAACTCTAGAACAGTGTAGAACATGCCGGTGCCGGAAGCGACCGTGGCAGGTGTGGACACCTGTGAGAACCGCCCCTCCCGTGCCAGGACCGCCATGCCGGGTGTGGGCACTGCCACCTCCTTCCGTGCCGGGACCGCCATGCCGGGTGTGGGCACTGCCACCCCCTTCCGTGCCGGGACCGCCATGCCGGGTGTGGGCACTGCCAGCCCCTTCCGTGCCGGGACCGCCATGCCGGGTGTGGGCATTGCCTGTAGCGGTACTGCTCATGCCGGGTGTGGGTACTGCCAGCCCCGCCCGCGCCGGGACCGCCATGCCGGGTGTGGGCACTGCCTGTATCGATACTCCCCACCCGGGTATGGGTACTGCCAGGCCCGCCCGTGCCGAAACCGCCATGCCGGGTGTGGGCATTGCCTGTGCCGGGACCGCCATGCCGGGTGTGGGCACCGGCCAAAGTGGCCCCGCCCACGTCGCTGCAGCAGCCAATAGCCGCGCAGGAGGCGCGGCCCTGTGCGGAAGTGGGCGGGGCCGGCGGAGCGCGGGAAGCCGGGGCGCGGGCCGGGCGAGCTGAGGTTGGGGTTTCGCTGGGTCTCATCGGGCGGAGCGGTGGGAGTGGGGCTTCTTGGGTGATTGGGACGGGGCCAGAGGCAGCCCCAGGGCGAGAGAGATGGAGTTCTCTAGTCGAGCGAGGCAGAAGCATGCACGGCTGGCTGGAGACCGGCGGGAGCAGTACCCTCACAGCCTGCAGTTTTACCTGGAGCCCCCCATGGAAAGCATCTCCTTGGTTGAGTTTGAGAGCTTTGCCGTCGACCGCCTAAAGCGTGAGTAGTGTCTTTCCCTCCCTCCTTCACCTTCCTCCTACCCCCTTCTGTCCTGTCCCTTCTCCTTCCTCCCATCTCTTCCCTCCTCTCGATACTTTGAATCCTTCCTGTCCTGGCTGTGTCTATTTCTGGCCGGCCTGGATGCTCTATTCGCCTGACATAAACGGGAGCTGGGCTGGCTGCCCGTGCTGCCGTGAGCTCCCGTTAAAGGAAAACGCGTTGCTTTGGGCGTTTGGGAGAGCCGAGACAGATTTCACAGTGAGCGTTTATTGTAGCTGTCGGGATTGTGTAGTTTTCTGTTTACACGGTGGGGTTTTATGGGCACGTTTCACATTCTGTAGATGTTGTGACATATTTGGTGTCTCAGTACTGCATTTCAGGTCCTTGTATTGGCAGCCAGGGGTTTCCCTGAAGTCCTGAAAACTGCGGGATCCAAGTTTCCATTAGAGTTGAAACCGGTGTTCTGAGACTGATCCATCAGAGTTAGCTGTCTCCCTTTCCTTGTTGACAGTATGGATCCCAGAATTGGACTAGATGTTCAGGACTCATGGGCCACACTTCATCCTCCATATTTCTCACTCCTCCCGTCCTTATACCAATAAAAGCAATTCTTATGGCCTTACCCCAGTTTGTGCCTTTCCCAAGCTGTCATACATTCAGTATGATTTCAGCATGTTGTCTCTAACACGGACCTTTTCTTTTCTTGCCCAGTGCTTAAAGTAGTTGAAAATCTCGGTGTGAGCTCTGTGAGGGGAACTGATGCATACAAAAGTAAGCTGGAGAGTGAGCTCCGGAAACTGAAGTTTCCCTACAGGGTAAGTAGAGATCAAGACACAGAACTCTCTTGCACATTATTTTCTTTATACCATTCAAGATAATGAATAAAATTAGAGGTGATGAAATGCTATTTCTAAAACTGCAGTTCAGTCATTTTGTCAGAGGTATAGTTTTTCTTTGAAGAAAAGGAATTATTTCTTTAGGCTAATCCCTTCCTCAATAAGTTGGCATTTATTGTCTAAAAGATGACTGTTAATACACTGTTGAATAGCAATTGTAAATTGATTGTGAATTTTTAATCTGAGAGAAATTATTTCTCCAAAATAATAAGAATATGTTCTATAGGCTTTGGCTGAGGATGATTATGAGGCAAGAAGGAAAGATCATATCTCTCATTTCATACTACGCCTTGCCTACTGCCAGTCGTAAGTACTTTTTGGATTACACTGTACTCTTAATTTTAAATATATACAGATACTGCAGTGCTTTATTATAGACATTACAGATGCTTTAGAGTTGCATGGCTGCAAGAGAGGTAGGCTCGAAGAGGATTTTTTGCTAAGAAAATGATTTCAATTGTAATGAAAAGGGATGTGTGGAATAAATTAATATCTGGATTCTTTAATAACTAGAAGATTTACAAACTTTGGCTTTTAAACACATACAATTGATTTGAGTCTCTTTATAGCTTTTTTTTTAAATGAAAGTGCATCCATATTAACTGTTTGTCAGGCATTTGCAGTGATTAATAACATAGTTTAACTTCTATATATGCTAACTGTTGATAAGTGACCAAAGACCTGACTATTTAAATAGGCTTTATGTTATTGTCTAGAGAGCATTGTTTCTGACTGGCTAAAAATACCAAAACCCATGAGTTTGAGGTTTCATCTGCTGCCTCTGTTTTTTGTCCATATCATTGCTGTGGCTGGTTGCACTGCAATTTTTTTGTTACGTAAAATTTCAAGCAAAAACTTGGTCCTGTAAAGCACATTCTTTTTGTTTCCCCTGTAGTTTTTGGATGAAATTAGAGGTTGTCAGTGTTTCATGTCTGCAAGTAGTTTTGTTACACATTTGTGTGAGCTCTACTCCTCATTACTGCAGTCTTTTTAGAACTAAAATGGCAAGTATGAAGTGTGTTGAATTGTTAATTTGATTGCACTTAAAGGCTACAATAGAGTTCATTTTAATTAAGTGACTGTGATAGAATGCATATACTGTTATAGCTGACATGACAGAAGTGCTGCTATGGATACAGATTTGTAAGCAAAAGCAGACAGAGAAGGTTAGTAGGAGGGATTATGGTCTAAGCCAGGACATGGAGCTGAAATGGATGGGGCTTTTCTTTGAAATTACTTTGGATTCCTGCTGCAGAACATCTAATCAGAATAGGAAGTAGCAAAGGCCTCAAAAGCCTGTCTCCAGGTGGATCAAAACTCCCCATGACAGGGTGACTTTTAAACACCCTGAAATCTTCCAGATCATTCATGTCCAGTCCTGCTGTCCTTTCAAAAGACATCTGGGTTGTGCTGAAGACATTTTGTCAATGCGTGTGATTAATGAGCCTGCTAGATCCATGATGCATGTCCAATGAGGAACAGGTTGTGGATGTGGGGACCAATACCAGCCTTCACTGCAGTGACTCTGATAGTGTAGCTCGAAATCCTGAAAGAAGGGAGCAGATGAAGTAACAAGATTGCAACTGAAGTCCCTTCTGTATTCTATATGTATGATTTGTGATTGTGAATAACAAGTGTGATATTGCCTTCTTTCTAGTGCCCATGTTTGCTGTATTTTTATAAATTTAATCATACTAGTCCTACTGATTTTCAAAAGACAATATCTTTCTTTACTTGTATTGCAAGTTTACCAAAACCCCCCGAAAAGTAGTGTCCTCAAGTAGTCTGGGGTCTAAAAGGCCCCTGAAAACATAGTGGTTTGTATTAGTGGCATTTTGAATAATCAATCTGGCTTGATTCCAAAGCCAGAACTTTACTTTAAATATTTTGTTATCATTTAGATTATTTAGATCAGTAATTTTTTTGTGGGAGATGAGATGCTTTGAGGATGTTGGTAGTTGAAAATTCTGCTCTTGTGGAAGGTGAGAATATGACTGAAGTTCTTGCTTAGTAAATGAATGTTCAAACCCTGTATTTTGGGGAAGTATCTTAAAAATTAGACTATAGGCAAAGCAGGAGTGGACAATTTGTTGAAGGAGAACTTCTGTGCAGGAATGAATGCAAGCTATTTTGGGCCACAGAATCAGCAGGAAAAGAGCCTGGCTTTGTAATCTAGGGGGAAAGACATCTTTAGAGGGAGAGGGGTTTGGATAGAGCTCTGGCACATCCTTTAGACAACTTACAGATGCCATTTTGTGTTGTCATGTATATGTACTTGCTGAATTTTGATAAAGCAGCTTCTAGTCAGTTTCTACTTGTACTTTGAAAAGGTGGATTTAGTGCTTACTCATGACATGGAAAATAGCATGCTAAGAGCTATGAAATGAGCCTGTACCCAGTGTTCTCTATTCTGTCTTGAAAAGCAACTACTTTGGGGATATTTCTATCATCTACAACTGGCAAGTTCCCAGAAGATAAAATTGGGAGGCAAGTAGAATATACTGTACTTCAAGTTTTTATCATACTAGGTCAGAAAAATAAGCTTGGCACAAATCATTAGGTTAATTGAAGAAAGTTATTAAGATAGTGGTTTAAAAAGTGTACTTCAATAGACATAACTGCAAACTAGGTTGGATTCAGTTCCTGAGGCAGCTGTGTGTGCATGTGTTTACGTTTTCCTGTGATAGTGCTTTTTCAGTTTTTTAGTTGGCCAACAGTGCCATCCAGAGGTAAAAGTTTATATCGATTTTTCTTTTCTAGTCTGTATCTGTCCTCACTTGTAAATTGCATTGTTTTGATTTGGTTTTCATGTGATCTGAAGTGACCAGCTCCTCCATTCTGGTCAGTTACATTTGTAAGGTAGTCATCATCTCTCGACTTTCCTTCTTCTGCCTTCAGAAATCCAAGACTTTAAAGCTTATTCCCGTATGATAGGGTATTTACAATCTCAAGAGAACAGTCTTATTGATATTCTTCTCTCACACCTCTTCTAATGTCACTTAGATCTGTCAAGATGAGGAAATAGAATAATCTTGTTTCATTTGCTTTCATGGCAGATGCAGATGTAAAGATGATTTTATTTGCATGTGGATAGGAGTGTGCATTTTTGTCTACTGCATCTCTCGTCACAGCAAATCAGCTGTGAAGAACCTTGAAAGTCACAGGAGCGTAATTTTCACTTTACTTTCTTAAGATGAAAGAAATAAATTTTACTTCTGCTCTGACAGCAAAACTCTTTTATCCAAGAAACTTTCAAACGTACTTTTATGCCTTTCAAAAGTGTTTTTTGTTCGATTTGTGTCTGTGTCTCATAACAAGGACATAAATTCTATTCTATTTAGCAAGGCCTGTTTGCTACTCCTTGACATTTTTTTCTATATGACAAATTAGACTTCTCTGCTAAAATTGCTGCCTCTTTATGATGAGTAGCATTTGCTTTTGTGTTTTATCTGTACCCATGTTTCCCTTGCTGTCTAATCTTTAACACTTAAACTCTGAGTTATCCATTGGCATTGGTTGCCTAGTAAAGCAGTGACCTGGCCCATGCCCAGAGTTTTCATAAATCTGTGTTAAGTTGTTGGAACTCTTGTATTAATTGTGGAATGTGAGCTGCTATTCTTAAATTCCAGATTTACAAGCATTTGCATGCCTTTCCTAACAAGTATGCTGATTTTTCCTACCCCTCCTTGGGGTGAAGAGTGTTTCTAATTCCAACCCCAGCCCCTCGAGTGCTGTTCCCTATATGAAAGAGACTGTTTTCCAATATTATTTTTATAGTTGAGAATATATTAACTGGTTTAAACTGTTCACCTGTGTTAATCTGCACACCAGACAGTTAAGTGGCAAAAAAATGAGGAGATATTCTTAACATCTACTCTCCGATGACCTGCAACTCTCTCAGCTCCAGCAGCAGCTTGGTTAGTTATCTGGTGACAGTGACATTGTTTTTCAGTTAAGCTTGGGGTTTTGATAATACCGTTACTTAGTATGAGTTTGAGATGACAGTGTGCAATTTTTTTCCATGTGAATAATGAGTATAAAATATGGTTTGGCTTTAGAAGTGATGCAAATAATGCTCTAATGATGATGATCCTTGGAAAGTCAATTTAGAAGTATTTGCCAGACATACACAGTTAGCTATATACACCTTGTCAGCTATTTTGTCACCTTAGGAAGAATCCACATAGGTGTGTATATAAGAGATAAAGTCGTAATTTCTTATTGTGGTAACTTAAGTGGGTAAGTGGGATTGCAGCCTTTGATCTGCTTTCCTGAAGGAAAGGAACAACAGACTGGCTGGCCTCCAAAGCAATTCTATATAATTGTGTTTGTGGTTTGTTTTTCATGTGTGTGTGTGTGGTGGTGGTGTTTTGTTTGGTTCCCCCCATAGGAAAACAAATGCACTTTAAATCAAGGAAAATGGAAAAAATTCTCACATCCCAGGATTTAACTACAGTCTAAGATGGCCACAGAAGAACTGCAACAGATCAGTCATTAAAGCACTAACTCCCATTTTAGGTTGCACTGATTATTATTACATCCCAAGCACTGAGACTGTCCACAGGATTATATTTTACAAAGCACCTTAACAACCTTTCTGTTTGGCTGTTTTAAGTAATAATTTTTTCTTCAAGCTGTATTTCAAGCAGAAGTTTTGTCCACAAAACCACAAACAATTCTGTTGTGATTCACATGTTCCCTATGGGAAAAGATGCTTAAATATTGTAAAGAGAACATACAAGACTGCAGTATTTCTGTGCTCTGTGAATTGCAGTGGCAGTGGCCCACAGGGTAGCTCTCAGAGACCATTTTAAGAGAGTGCCTTGTGGTGGTGACATGCAGCATCATCTGCTTTCTGTCCTTGCACATGCGGGGTGGCTCTTCTTGCTGGCACCCTGGTACCTACTTGCTGTAGCTTTGAGTAATGTGCTGATGGCCTGGGAATCTGAGCACTAGGATGTGAAGAGTTCCCTGAGTACTTAGAGTACTTGGATTGCCTTCAGTGTTGTTTTGTCTTCTGACTCCTGTCCCTGTGTTCCTGTTTGTTCTTCTACTTGTTCACCTGCAGTTGCTAAACCCCTTTTTCTCTTTTGTCAAAAGTAAGATGTTCTATTTGTGTTCCTCACTCAATTTCACTGCCATATATTTTCCTTTTGCCAGTTTCCAGGATATTTGTTGCCTAGAATAAAGTGTACTATTGTCATGTTTTCTGAGATGCATGTGTATTTCTTCAGCTGGAGATACAACAAAAGTGAGAATTAAAAGAAGTAGCCTTCAAAATATATTTGCCATATCACATTAATTGTGATATTAATTGTACAATGAAGAAATATTGTGCCATGTTGTAGGAAAAAACTGTCATTTAAATACCAAGGGAGAATGTTACCTACAACTGAGTATTTTTATCCAGAACAAGTAAAAAGTATTGTCTCTCCACAAGTCTTTTCTGATTGAGTGTGCATTACTGAAGGTTTCCTGCCTTCACTACCAAGCTTCTCAGTGTGTGGGTCACATGCCAAAGTCACGTTGCTGTTGCCTTCACTAGGTTTGCAATCTAGTTTTCAAGCAAAGAAAAAATGTATATTCAGAAAATGTTTTTTTTAATTTTTTTTTTTTTTTTTTTTTTTTTTTTGCAGTGAGGATCTCAGGCGTTGGTTTCTTCAACAAGAAATGGATCTCTTCCGGTATCGCTTCAATGAACTAACTGAGAGTTTAATGCAGAAATTCCTGGAACATGTTCACTTATCATTTGAGGCTGTAAGTGTGTTACTTTCTGTATTTATGTTGCACATGTCTGTTGTTTTTTTAAATTTTCATTAAGATAGTTTTAGCAATTGTGTTTAAAAGATGGAAAGTGCACTTACGGTTTTAAAAAAACCTGACCGCACAGAACTTCTAAACTTGGGGAATTGTGTGCATAAGGATAAGTAATTTTGTGCTACAACAAGAGAAGCTCAATCTGCTTCGGTCTACAAACACAACTGAAAAAAGTGTGAAATTACACCGGTAGGTTAACAAGGTTTACTGAAGCTGATAAGTATTTTTGAATCAAAATTTCGGGTGGATTAGATCATAGGTCATAGAATGGTTTGGGTTGGAAAGTTCCAACTCGCCGCTGTGGGCAGGGACACTTTTCAGTAGATCAAGTTGCTCAGAGTCCCATCCAACCTCACCTTGAACACTTCCAGCAATGGCACATCCATGACTCCTCTGAGCAGCCTATTCTAGGACATCACTGTCCTCAGTAAAGAATTTTTCCTAGTCTGAGCTTACTTCTAATCTAAACCTTCAGTTTGAAGCCATTCCGCCATGTCCTGTCACCACATGGCCCTTGTGAAATGTCCCTCTCAATCCTGTAGGCTCCCTTCAAGTACTGGAGGCCACAATTAGGTCATTCCAAAGCCTTCTCTTTTCCAGGCTGAACAATTCCAATTCTCCCAACCTTTCCTAATACAGAAGGTGTTCTGTCCCTCTGATCATCACAGTGTCCCTCCAGTGGACTCATTCCAACAGGTCCATATCCTTGCTGTGCTGAGGACCCTAGAGCTGGATGCAGCACTGCAGGTGGGGTCTCACCACAGAGGAGCAGAATCACAGAACTATTAGGATTGGAAGGGCCCTGTGGAGATCATCCAGTCCATTCACCCTGCCAAGGCAGGGTCACCTAGAGCAGGTTACATGGGAATGCATCAAGGTGAGTTTTGAATGTCTCCAGAGAAGGAGACTCCACAACCTCCCTGGGCAGCCAATTCCAGTGATCTGCAGTCCTCAGCATTAAGAAGTTCTTCCTCGTGTTGAGTTGAAACTTCCTGTGTTTTAGTTTATGGCCATCAGTCCCATCCCTCCTCTTGTTGGCCACGCTGCCTTGGATGCAGCCCAGAATACAGTTGGGTTTCTGGGCTATGAGTGTACAAGGCCAATTCATGCCCAGCCTCTCATCCACCAGCACCCCCAAGTCCTTCTCATCAGGGCTGCTCTGGATCTGCTCATCCCTCAGCCTGGATTGATACCAGGGATTGCCCTGACCCAGGTGCAGAACCTTGCACTTGTTAAACTGCATGAGATACCCCTGGGCCACTTCTGGAGCTTGTCCCTGTCCCCCTGGATGCCATCCTGTCCTCCAGGTGTGTCAACAGCCCCACTCAGCTTGGTGTCACCTGCAGCCTTGCTGAGGGTGCACTCGATCCCTTTGGCTCTGTCATTAATGAGATATTAAATAACACTGGTCCCAGTATGGATTCCTGAGGGACACCACTTGTCACCCTTGTCCATCAGGACTCTGAGCCATTGACCATTACCCTTTGAATGTAGACATCCAGCAAATTCTTTATCCATCTAATGGTTCTCCCCATGCATCCATTTCTGTCCAGTTTGGAGAGGTGAATGTTGTGGGGGACTGTATCAAAGCTTTACAGAAATGCAGATAAATGTCATCTGTAGCCCCTCTCTGGTCTGTTGATGTATCATGGTCACTCCATCATAGAAGGCCACTAGTTTGGTCAGGCAGGTTGCCCTTGGTGGAGCCATGCTGGCTGCCCCAAATCACCTTCCTGTTATTCATGTGCCTCAGTACAGCTTCTAGGAGGATCTGTTCCATGATCTTTCCAGGCACAGAGGTGAGGCTGACTGCTTGGTAGTTGGTTTTCTCTAAGCTTTTTAAAAATGGGTAAAATATTTGCCCTTTTCCGCTCACCTGGGACTTCTGACTGCCATGACTTTTCAAATATCATGGGCAGTGGCTTGGCAACTATATCATCCAAATCTCTCAGGACTCTGGGATGCATCTTATCAGGTCCCTAGTTTGTGTTCTTCAGACAAGGTCTTATCTGCCTTATCTGGCCATCTAGGCCAAATAATGCTGATGTTAAAATTACCTTGCTTTCTTGGTGAATTGTGTGATAACCCACCCTAAATGTTTCAGTAATGAGAAAAACAGGGTCTGTGTTTGATTCTTATGTGAATTGCATGTGCAATCTATTCTCATCACCGTATGACTTCAGCTGAAAAAATAATTGTGGTCCAAATATGTTTTTATTCATAAACTTTACTCTAGAGCCTTTGCAATCTACTAACTACTTTTTAGGTGTTCAGATGGCTGGTTGCTCTAGAAACCACAGCAAACTACAGTGACCTGGGGACTTTGTGCATTGTTCCATTTGTGAACACTGAGATCTGGAAAACTGTGTGGAAATGAAAAATAAGTACATTCAATGAATGCTTATGATAGCTGTTGAGGATGTAGTTAAAATTGCATAATGCAAGTATGAAAATCCTGTACGGATTGCTCAAAAATGTAGCTTTCTGTGTTATTGTCTCCATAGGGACATATGGTTACATGTTTGTGCATGCTAAAAATGATTTTGGCTCTTCTTGTTTGTGCATATTAAATGAGTTACTGGAGCTATAGGTGTATAACTAAGACCATGATTTAGCTTAAGTAACACAAAATTAGAGGCTGGCATTAAATACAGTAGCTACAAATTGTGGTTAAGGATTTATTTAAAATTTTAAGATAAATTATGTACAATTAAATAAGTTTCTTTGTAACTTAGACTTTATACATGCACATACATGTAAATTATCCTATGTTTTTAATAGACAATCTGGTTTTCGCCCATTAAGTACATGCTATGGAGAATGTAGAATATAAGTTGTCCAAAATTCTGTAAATGCTCTTAGTCCACAGTTGTTGTTTTCTAATTATAACTTAAATTCAAAACTTTTTCCCTTTTGACTTAAACTCATTTTATTTCTTTTGATGAAAAACCTTGAAAATGCAAAATCTGGTTAGACAAACAACTACTGTTGGTATTTTAGGGATATTATAAAAGAGTTCCTGCTGTTTTGTTTGTCTGAGTGAATTAAAGGAAAATGTCTATTGCAGTGTCTGCCTTAATGATTTAACACTATTTTGCAATGCAGCTGTGAACTGTTCTGTTGGGAAACTCCAGCTTTGCATGTAGCTCTCATTGTAAACTTGAGTGAATAAAAATTAATGTGCAATCATCACTCCACTGAGAAAGCCTTTCTCTTAAAGTACTGCTTATTAGGATAACTTAAATGTTCTAAGATATGTGGCTGGTGTACATTATATGTTGCCGGACTGAAATATCTGGCATCAGTGCACGTTGGTAAAATAGGGTTTGTGCAGTGTTAAGAGTAACAGAGGCTTTCCTATGTCTTTGAGAGACTATTAGAAAAGCCATTCTCTGGTTCAACTGACCTTTCAGTGTGTTTGGTGTGTTTGTGGAGCTGTATTTTTGTTGCTTATTCCCCAGCCTTATATTCTCTTGTCACAGTTTCAGCATTTGGGCTTGTAAGAATAAGTTAATGTTTGCAGGTTGCTGGAAATAGCTACGAGTATGGCTTGGTTATGTGCTACTGAATGTGCCTTCAATATGTCAAAATGATTAAGAAGGTATTACTTTTTTACTCCTGTTGAGGCAAAAAAGCATAATTTCATTGAAAATCTACTTCCCTACTTCTGCTTTCCCTCCTTGCTTTCAATTCTTGTGGGAATTTAGGCAAAGCTAATGTATAAAATATTTGAATATTGCTGATGAATTCCATATGTATTTGAAACAGGTCTAAATGCTATGTAGAGGCCACTACAAAAGTAAGGCCACTCTAAAAGCAGTATTCTTTTTCTCAATGTTCTATGTGTAAAAGGAAGCACTTCCTTTGGAAAGGAAATTAGGATGAACTGTTCCCCTCATGCTTCCCTGTTAGAAGTTACAGTGTTTTCATGCCTTATTGTACATAAAACAAGAGGGAAATCAAACTTTGTGCTCTACCTGCTAGAGAAAGAGATGGTATTCAGAAAAAGGAAGTTCTGATGTTACAATCAATTTTCTATATGGGAAAATGGATAAAAGTTCTGTTACGGGACTTTCAGTTGCTTATGATGCACTAATTAACTCTTAGTTAAATTTCTTTAACGAGATGAGAGGTGCCTTGCATTTTCTAGATAAAATGCTGGTTCAGATTTCAGAACTGTAATCTGAGAAAGGCCAGAGCTGCTAAAGCTTGAACTGGGCGTAGTCTGGCATAGCAGTGTTAACAATTCTAAGAACCACTGTAAGAGGTGATTCTCAATATTTATTAGAAGAACTGGTCAACTCTTTTGTGGGGAGGAGGAATAAATGGATTGTCTTGTACAGTTTTGTCACCGTTGTTGTCGTTTACAGCACCAACAAAGTGAACCTAAAATTGAGAATTCAATAATTGTCACCTCTCACCTTTTCTTACTTGCTTGCATGCATGAGAAAGTGATATGTACATATATATTTTGCAGGGGTTTTGCAGACTAATTTCTGAGATTTTGTGAATTGTGCATTGAGAAGTATTGCTTTATAGAATCAAGAAATCTTTAATCTCTCTAATGGATAATACTTAAGAAGTTGTTAAGATCTTTCCATATTTAAGGCTTTGAATACTTAATAAAAAGATCTTATTTAGCAAATGAGAAGAGCTAACTAGTTCTAGAAGAAAAAATACCATATTGCCAAAGCTTTTTTATATGATGGTCAGCTGTAGAGAGTTTGATATGATACGAGTTCTCATCTAATGCTTAAAGAAGTTTTTAATCAAAGAGCAAGAGCTTTCTGTAATTAAAAATAGAAATGGAATTTAAGGAAAACTAATATTTCAAATTTTTAATAGGATTTCTTATGTCTAGTGTCTGACATTTGTATTGCTGATGGAGCAATATATGTGGCGTAGTGTTTAATACAGTTAGCAAATGCCTGCTCTGGAGAGTTTTACCTGATAATAAAGATGCCCTTCACTTGAAAAAGGAAGGCTGTATACCTCGTTATCCTCAAGCTAAACATGATGACTTCAGTATGATGAATATGTCTGAACATGCATAGGATTATTACAATTCAAAATTTTTACAATGTTTATGAAAATAAGCCTCTCTACATTTAATATAAATCATGGAAATTGGAGAATTACATAAGTTCTTCCTTGGAAAGTTTTTACAAAACTGGCACTGGATTAAGTTAGTCCATCTTCAGTATTCTGTAAGAAGCCTCTGGGACCTGGATTTCTTGCGGAAAAAAAAAAATGAAGCTCGATTTGAGTTTGTATTTGAGATACTTTTTTGAACTACTAACATGTAGATTGCATTTTAATCACTTGTAGGAATAGCTTTGGCTTGTCTCTTCTCTGACAAGTGTGGAAGGTGCCTGGACTGGTGCTGCCCAGCCTAGTGGAACACTGCTTTGGTGCTCAAAATTTTACAGTACTCTGAAATATTACTGTTTATACCTACCAATTTATGGCAGCATGAGCAACAGGTAGAGTGCATGATATTGAATAAAATGTTGAGAAAGGATGAGAGTGAAAGGAAAGCAAGAGTAAATCGGTGCTTGAAGAGTATTTTCCCTGGATACATTGATTCATTTTCTATCACAGTAAAAGGAGAATAATGGAATGGTTCTGAAGATATTTCAGTATGTTTTTAGTCTGTTTTATGCTTTTAATACAAAAAAAAAGGAAAGATCAAGGTGTTGGAGGGACAGTACTCCCATCATCCAGATAAATACGGAAGCTTTTTATGTATGGCATGTAATTTTCAGCACTCAAGGCATATTAAATAATCTATGTGCAAAGTCAGTTGCGTAGGGAGCATCGGAAATCCTTAAGCAGCTCTCAAGAGGAGTAAATGCTGACATTTAAGGTGACAGAGCCCATCAAAGAGAATATGCAAACACAGGTGTGCAGTTGAGATTTACATCAATTTAGGAAATGAAAGTATTAAATCTTACTATAAATGAGTAATTACATCAATGGTGCCTGATGGTTTCTGGCAGTAAAAGGCACTAATAGATTTAAAGATATTTAAAGGGAAATTTGTGAGTATTTTAAATATTATAGTCATTGAAGAAAATATTTTAATCTCAAAGTCAGTTGTTCAGGATATGAAGGAATTATAGAAAAGAAATGGTTTTACAGGTAAGTGATACTTGGGGTTCAACTACAAAGCTGTTCTTGACATGGTTAGAAATATCTCCTTTGAAGCCCTCAGTCTGAGTTTCAGCCTTTTGTCTGCTTTGCTTTGCATAATTTTAAGTCTCCAAGACCTGCCGCTTGTTCTTAGACATCAAATGGAAGATTTTTCCTTTTAGCATCTGCAGCTGTAGGTCTGTGATGCATCTTGTGCTAATTTGGAACATCTAGTGAACTTCTGGGTCCATTCCACTTGGTTCTTGTGAAAACTTGGCACAAAACCTGTTCACCGTAACCAGTCACACTTTCTCTCCCTGGGGATGGTCTTAGGGTCTCTTCTGTTCAGGTGGACAAAATGTTTTGTGGTTACTGTCAAAGTGCTCTGTGTGTGTGTTTTTTGTTGTTGTTGTTGTGGGTTTTTTTTTCTTTTTTTTTTTTTTCCCCTTCAACACTTTCAGCAGCATTTTGAAGATGACAGTAATTCCATTTGCCTTGTCCATGAAATTGTCACAGCTTTGCTTGCAAAGTTCCTTGCATCTGTATATTGAAGTCTCACAGTGGTGGTCATCATTCTGCTGCTTTACTTGCCTTTTAACTTTTTAAAAATAATGTCAAACCTAACATATTTCTTCTTCTTCTGTCCACTAATTGAGAAAGGTTGGGCTTTTTTTCCTGTTACTTTGTTTGTTTTTTCCTTCTCTTTGTATTTGCCTTCTATCTGTCATTATACTTTCATGTTTCTTCTTTGAGCCTTTCTTTGTGTGGCGTTTTGTCATTTCTGTGAGTGTCCTTTACCGTTTTTACAGCTTTCAGTTTTAGATCAGATTTTCTTCTCTGATGCCATTCTCTAGAGCTCTTGCAGTGCCCCCAGCCTCATGGCATTTTAGTATGTGATCTGCTCCTGTTCTAATATACAGGTTAGGAGTTGAAGTATTAAATTTTACTTGGATTGCAGAAGTTGGCTTGAGACATCCTTTTGTTTTGAGTTCAGTTCTTCCACGCACAGCTTTTCCAATGGGTTTTGGACCCAGGTTATAGAAGATTCAGTGGAACTGTTTGGTCATTTGCATGTGAAGGTGTCTTTTGGTGGCTTCAAGGGTATTTGACACAATATGACACCTGCTTTTTTCTGTGGCCCTGAGGTCTATGCATTGTGATAAATGCTGTGAAATCAGCTTAACACAGCTGGGTTTTTTTGACACTCATGGATTGCTGCTTGTCTCGTGGTTTTCCTAATTACTGTTGGATGCTTTGATTTGTTGCTGTACCTTTCCAGGAATTTAACTTTCATAATGGAATATGGAGTGGAGTAGAATGCAAAATTTAATTCTGAATTTATATTTTGGTGTTATTCTGGTCATCATTCTTTATCTTCAGACTGTTAGTACCTCTTTGTTGCTTCTAGAAGAAATAAAAATTAATAGTCATTATCATGTCTTAATCTGTGGTATAAGAATGTTGTATAATTGGATTTATATTTCCTGCAATGCTTCTGTTCACTATTATCTTTCTGTATTGTGCAAAAGAAATAAATTTCTAAGGGTAGTATATCTCATCCTGAATAAATCTGTGTTGCTGTTTTTACTCCGCAGAGCAGGAAAAAAAACATGTTTAAATTGAACTTTCTTACCTCTGAATAGCCTCTTGAAATTTAAAAAAATATTATGACCTTTTAAATAACTTCTAGTTTAGTTCCCTTATCGTTTGGGTAACAGCCAGTTATTGCAGAATCAGATGTCCTAATTTTTAGATGCTGTTATAAAGCACATTATTTTAATAAATGCTTTGGATCATAGAAATGAGGAAGGAATGGCAGATGGGAATAGTCAGTTGGGGGAGCTAAAGGTCTTTAGTGCATCTGCAGGCATTTGAGAGGAAGGAATAAGAACTGCAAAATAAAATGGAAAGAGCAAAATGCATTAGTGATGGAATTTTTCTCCACTGTAGCTCTTTGATGATGCAGTTGAAGTGCTTTTTTAGCTGCTTTAAGCAGTAGAAATTAAACTTCTTTAATTTCCATTTTTATGATCAGAGTAGTCCTATGAGAGACTTTCTGATATCACTATTATGCTTTCTCCAAAAACATTTATCTTGGTAGCGGGGCAGTTGTATAAATATTTGTAGTTCAGCTTCTTGAAAAAGTGCTTTATGACTGGCTTTACTTGGTACAGAAGATCCTAAAGTCAGATGTGGATTAATGAGAATGGGGCCTAGTTTGGGTCCCTGTTAAGGACAGATACATTTAAAAGAATACTCAATATCATGTCCAGCCACTAAAGGGCTGTGACTATGATTTTCCATTTTGGAACAGGTATTTAATCCACAATGTTCTTCTGATAGGGTTTATGACTTCTTGTTTCAGAGGCATCAAATAATATTTCTCCCTTTCCCAAACAGGATGGGGAAAAGTGGAAATATCTAGAATCTATATTAGTGTGGAAACTTATGCCAAGCTAAGTCAATAACTAGGCAAATAGGCTATGGTTTGCATTTGCTAAGGAAAGGGTTCTGACTTGTATCTTACTTTTCCACTACTTAAATATTTCATTTCTCCCTTTGCTTGAAAACTAGTGATGCTTATCTTACAGTTGACAGCAAAGGTCATAAGTGATGCATGCTTAAGTGGGAAATGTGCCTTACTGCCGAAAAATACATATTCTGTCATTTAACTCCGTGCTTACAGTCATAACAGAAACAAAATTCTATGTGGAAAGGTTTAAGAGTAGGGTGTTTTTTTAAGTGGTGGTGTTTGTTAAATGAGACAGTGAAACATGTATTATTAGTGCTTTAAAAAACTTAGTTATCTAAAAGTAATTGGGTTGATTGCCAAGCAGACTGGGTATTCTAGTGAGCTAACATTTTGAGGGAGGGGTAGATGGGATGAGGTTTGATTAAAATACTTAAGCTTAAAATGAGTGATAATATTCTCTCACAGACTTTTAAAATAAAGCTTGATTTTTAATTTTTTTTTTTTGTGCACTGGCAGGATGTATGGGGGGTTCTTTATTTACTGTTCCCTAATGGATCCTTGAGCTCTAAGCATTACTTTGTTATTAGTTATGGAGAAAACTGGTGCATTTTGCTGCAGTAATTCTAGTTGCATGTATTTATTTGCACATATGGTGTTGGTGATATTCTATGAAATTGTAGAATCGAGTAATAGATGTGATTAAAGAATATATTTCTACTGGGGATGTCCTTTTTCACCTTCATAAACATAATGAACAACAGTTTGTAAATGATGCACATTGCTAATTAAAAGTTTTAATTTGGCAATCATCTCAGTTTGATTAGGAGCAGATGCTGATTATCTGCAGAAATCCAAATGGACCCTTAGAAGGTCTTTCTTATTGCTTAAAATTGACTTGTGGAAGTCAAACTACACCACAAAATGTACCGTTGCTTATGCCCCTTTAGAGCACTGGGGCACTATGGTTCTTTCTAAGTGGCTTTGTGTACTTCATCATTTGAGTTAAATAGGAACTTTACAGTCCACTGTAAGGCTGAATCCTTCTGTACTAGGCACTATATATGTTCTTTCTGGATGAAGTACATTCACTAACTGCTTTGAAATTAAAGTTGCAGAAAAGGCTGCAGTAAAGATATGATGAATAAAAACATTTTTCATCTTAATCTAGCTGAAATCAGCTAAACAACATTTAGAATACAGTCGGAATCGTGGGGCAGATGTTCTGCTGTAACTCTGGATTTCCGAAGTAAAATTGAAATGGCAGCTGTGCCAAAAATGTAGTGGAAAATAGGATCTTGTACACCAGGCTCTTCAGCTTAAGGTAGAAGAAGTGGAAAGGGGACCCACGCTACTTGTGTGATAGTGTGCTCTAATACTCAGTAGTTGACCAGGTCATACTTGACTGCCGTTTATGTAAAGGCTTGGAAAAGGTGAAAAAATAGCAAATCCTAACCTTGTAGATTTTCAGTTCTCTGCAGTTGGTAATTTTGGGTTCTTGGAAGAAACTTAGTATAGACAAGCAGAAAGGTGTCATCAAGTGTCTCCTAATTTTTCTGTAAATATTTTAGACATTGTTTTGGGGAATGAGAAAAGACAAAATTGGGAAACCAATAGTGTATTTTTAAAAATTATACCCATATGTTGTACAAGAAGAAATTTGGTTTTGAATAATCAAGATATTACATTCTTTTGTAGTGGTTGAAGTTAATAATGTTTGAAAAATGAATTTATTTTTTACATAGCAGTGAATTCAGTAGCTTTGGAGATGTTTGTATTGTTCCTTAATACAGCAGCATAAAAGCTGATAAGATGGTTTCTGCAGGATGTGATTACTCTGCAAGTAGAATTTACTGGCTGCTGTTTTGGATATACGCTTCAGAAAATGGTCTGCCAACTTTGAAACACTCTTCCTGGTTAATCGTGTGATTGAATCTAGAGAAACATTTGTTAACAAGTTTCTTTAAAACTGCATCTGATGTTACTATCCTGATTTGTAAATGAAAGAAAACTTGTTGATGTATTTATCAGAAGGATCTGTATTTATCGGAAGGGTCCTCTGTTAGCTCTTCAGTCATGTGTGACTCTAACCTGTATGTGTTAGTGTTTCTAGGTAATTCTGTAGTAATTGTTTCATTCAGCTTTCCTTTGAATGGCTATAGGGAAATGTGTGTCAGGAATGTAAGAGATTGAACCTGTATCACTGAGTTTCATTGTGATTATGGTAACCCTGGATTAGCTGCGTAGTGGGGCAGATCATAAAATGTTCTTTCTGTGCCCACTCTTGACTCTAAAAAAAAGCCCAAACAATGTTTCAATTGATGGATAAGAACAGATAATAATTCCAAGTGCTGCCCTTTATATTTTTAGGTATGCCAGAAAGCTGAACTTGAGCTGAAATATAAAGTTGTAGTACTTTAGAAGATAAAATTTTCTTCTTAATTAATTTGTGCTTGGCCAAAATGAACTTGATAGTCATCAGGTGTGTGAATGACAGATTTATGAGCCTCTGGAATGTTTTCTTTAAAGCCCTTCATCTTTTAATTGGTAGGAGAGCTGGGAATGGTGTCCTTTGCTAATCAAGCTAGTATTCATTAGCTGGCTGATTACACTTTAAATTTATATTCTCAAATTTAATGGTATCTAGGTTAATACTTTGGTGTTCTAGTGCTAGCTTAATTTGTGGCAATGGAGAATACTGATTAGGAAATGATTGTTGTTTCTGCTTCATGCCTAGAGTTGCAATTTAGCAAAGTATAGATTGCCACCACTTGTTTTTGGGAAGGGTGTTGTGCCACCTGAGTACCAGGTGAGAAGCAGAATTTAGGAATTTCACTTTGTAAGGACACCAGTGGCATGTGCACATAAATACCTGAAGCTGAGTCTTGGAAAAGGAAAGGACTTGTGCATGGAGTTCTTGTTCCTTACTGGGAGACTTAGAAACAGTAAAACAAAACAGTTGCACATCTATAGCAGTATAGCAGTGTGCATGCATCTTTATCTCCATTAAAACAGAGTAGGGATATCAAATTTATTATGAAGTTTTCGGACTACCTCACTGACTGTGTTTGTTTAACCAAGCCCTGCATATTAAATTATTCATATTTTAATCTAAATTTATGTTTCTTTGTGTTTCCAGGACAGTTCTGTAATTAAAAGTCAACGAATAAACTGCACACAGAAAGCAAGAAAACTAGAAATAGTGCAACTTGTCCTGAGTACTTGCTTCTTTCCCTTCCTCTCTCTTTCTCTCTTTATTTTTCCTAAGAATCAGGAATTTACAATCAATTGTTGAATTGTTTCAAGCTGTTCTATCTGACCCGTGTCACTGAAAAGGGAAGATCCTTTTCCTGGTGTTCGTTGCTTGTGCAAAGCAAAGTCTGACATAGTGATAAGCAGCTTACTAAACTGGCTACGGATGAACAAGGAAAAACTAGTAAATTGTTGTGAGGTGAGTTTAATAAGTTCTGTGTGGAAGGTCAGATGATCACCAGGTGAGACCCTCAGAAGTATTCTGTATATATATTTTTTTAATATTTTGAGCAACACAGTGTCTTATCTGGTGAAGGTCACCAAGTTCTGTTAGAAGTTAAGCAGCCTGTTTATCTTTCCATCTTGGTTAGAATCCTAAAAGCTGTATTTAATTGTATCTAATTTTTTAAGGATTACTGGAATGTATTTTTGCAGGTGCTATTTTAGCATGAAATTATTAAATATACAAACGATAGTACTCATTTAAATAATTCTAAAAAAACCCGAAACAGTAAAAAAGAAGCTTTTCTGGCTTCTGTGAACCAAGAAAAATTGGGATACTTGTTTCCTGATGCTCTGGATGCAGCGACACAGGCATGGCCCAACTGAAAGCTGGAGTCTGACTTTAGACTACAAGTAGTGTATTTCTTTGCATTGCACCTTCAGTCAATTTGACATGAAAATGGTGAAATAGTTAATGCCAGTGGAAGGTTACTTTTCATGTTCCAGTCTTTAGGGAAGCCAGTTTTATTTTTGAATGCATTCTGGAGTCATCTTCCAGCTTTAGTTAGGGGCTAGGATTATCCTTATTTCTTCTTCCTCTTTCTCTCTATTAACTGAAAACAGGAAAGCAATGTGAATTTGGTGAAAAGGCAAGGAGCAAAGTGTTTGTGGGGCTGCTGAATGTTTGCCTAACCTATAAGATACTTGAGCCTGTTAAGAAGTAAATTATTTAACAGCTTTATATATATAATAAATAGTGCTTTGCAATAATATATGTGTTTTTTTTAAAAAAATACAATTTCTGATAAAACTCTATTTTAGGTCACACTGTCCAACAATCTTATCTAAATCTTTAGTCATGGCACATTAACCTGTTTTTGTGAGGGTTCACCAGGATCACCTTACCACAACAATGTTAAATTGTTTGCTAGTGGCATACAAGAAAATCTAAAATGACTGTCACTACATCTGTACAAAATTGATATGGTCAAATTATTAATAAAGGAGGAGGTAGACCACTTGTGAAGTTTGGAATAGATCTCCCTTGAAATAAAGAGTAGTACTGAAAAAATGTTTGTTTTGATGAAATTGAGCTAATTGAGCTAATTTGTTGTTAATTGAGGTAATTAGAGCAAATAAAGAAAGAATCTTTGCCTTTCCCTCTTTTTGTTCTCTCCCCAGTATTGCTGGCCTGTCTGTAAAACAGTTTCTGGACTCCTTTAATAGCTCTCTGGAAAAAAACCTCCTCTCTGTCCTTGGCTTGGTTTGCTGGAGTTATTTTTAGTAAGATGTTCTAGAAGAAATAATGGAATTGTAGCCACCATTGCTATACAATATGTTCTAGTGTTTTTATTTGGTCAGTGTATTTACATGGGCAGTGAGGGTTTGGAATGACATGGTGGACAGGTTCCCCTAAGGAAATTCTACTAAGAATGCATAAGACAGTTACATTTGAAAACAGAAACCACTATTTTAGAATTAAAACGAAAACTTAGGTGTCTGGTAGGTGAAAGGCAGGCTTGCAGGCTGATGCAGTGACTTAGATTTATACTTAGACAAGAAATAGATTGTCTGGAAGGAACAATGGAGTTTTGGTACCAATGCATGAATTTTGTATATAGTTTCAGTGTGTCATGTTTGGAAAGCAGGAATTTTTCAAAGTCTAACAAGAATAAGATTGCTATTGAGAATTTTTTATAGAAAGTATTTTCTCATTTTGTTTACAGAAATACATTTAATTGTTTTGATACAGCTACTTTGTTAAAGAAGAATGGTTTCTTTAAGGGTGGTGAGCTCTACATTTTTACATGCAGAAATATAATGCTGTTGTGTATTTCCTCTCTCTTCAAAGCTATATTCTTCTGCATTGCTGGCATCTTTATTGTTATTTTTTAAAGCCATTTTTCCTGAGAGGGTGCTACAGATTACATCAAGATGCAGACAGGGTAGCCATAAGCCTTCTCAGCATTGCTGCCTTGGCTATTTCATATGCATACATCAAATCACTGTTTTTCACTAAGCTACTCCTCCAAGTTTGAAATTAAATGATCCTTCCTATGTCTTCCAAGAGAAGTGGGGTTTTTTTTGTTTTCTTGGGTTTTTCAATTGAGAAGGAAAAAACTTTTGTTTAAGTGCCCATTTAACTGCATATCAGTGGTGGTTCGCTATTCTGCCCCATTCAGAGAATAAAAGTGCTTAAGCGCATCCCTTCCCATGGAGAAAAGAAGACATTGGGTGACTTCATGTTGCATTTGGAGTCTGTGCATCTCTTGCATGTGATGGCCTGGGCTTGGTTCCTGAGCAGTCTCTAATACCTTGACTGCATCCTTGCAGTAGTGCTCACTGCAGGTATTGGAGCACACATCCAGTTTATGGAGAGCAATGTCACACAACGTGTTGGGTTTTGGTGACGCTTCTGTCCATCTGTGTTTTCAGAAGGTATTCCGCCTTCGTTAACATTTTAATTCCTTTCAGCCAGGGACTACTCCCGTTATACTTCATCAAAAGCATGTTATGCAAATGTGTGCAGATTTGGGTGCCACAATATAAGAAAGATGTAAAGTTATTAGAGAGTGTCCAAAGAAGGGCCATGAGGATGATGAAAGGTCTGAAGTGGAAGTTGTGCGAGGAGTGGCTGGGGTCACTTGGTCTGTCCAGCCTGGATGAGACTGAGGGGAAGAGGAGGGGCAGTCCCTGATCTCTGCTCTGTGATGATCAGTGACAGGACCTGAGGGAATGGCCTGAGGCTGTGTCAGGGGAGGTTTAGGTTGCATATTACAGAAAGGTTCTTCACCCAGAGGGTGGTCGGGCACTGGCACAGACTTCTCAGGGAAGTGGTCACAGCACCAGCCTGACAGAGTTCAGGAGGTGTTTGGACAATGCTCTCAGGCACATGGTGTGACTCTTGGAGTGTCCTGTGCAGGGTTAGGAAGTGAACTTCACGATCCTGATGGGTCCCTTCCAACTCAGCATATTCTATGATTCCGTGGTGTGTATTTATGTATATGCACTATTAAAGGTTTGTTTTTTTTTTTTGTTAGGAAAAGTGTCATGATGTTAAAATACTTCAAGCTTTTAAATTAGAGCATTACTGCTTTACTTACTTGTTTCAAGAACTGCAAAAGCACTAACACTTAGAGGACAATAAAGGTACCATTGTTCTCACTCCTTAGAAAAAGGAAAGTTAAATTCCTGAATATAGGATTAGATATAGTTTTGTTAAATCCGTATTTAAAAATAAGCTGAAACTGTTATTTTTGTTAAAATCTGATGAAGTTGTTTAAGTCCTTATTAACTGCCATTTATTCATCTTGTTTTGTTTTAATGCATATCTGGAGACAAGCAAAGATTGTCACGAGTTTTATTTTCGAGAAGTTGACTTTTAAAAAGTGTGTTTTACAGTACTTGTTAATGCTTTAAATTATTGTAGTGTAAAATCTACCCTTCTACATCAGAGGGAAGGTTGCTTAACACTACTGACCACTAGTGTTTTGCTGGTTTCTGCTTAATTAATTATTAGTGATCACTTGATGAATATGTAGCTCTTTTTCTCTTTTCAACTAACTGATAATGTTACAGGTTAAGTAATATTTCAGCTCATGCTAATAAAATAAAAAAGCCTCATCCTGAAGCATCTCAGCAGTTTTAAAAAATATTCTTATTTTTAGATTGGTGAAGACCATAAAAACGAGTTGGCTAATGAGCTGAGTGTGTCAACCCCTGGCTTCAGTCTGTCTAAAGTAAAAGAACAAATGTTCTATAAGGTAAGTAAAAATTGCTGACTCCCACAGATCTGCATTCATTCTCTCTCAGTTAAATGCAGTTACTGATTTTGAGTTTACCTAATAGTCACAGTAAATCCAAGTATCTAAAAGACTAATGAGAGTTCCTCTACTTCGTATAAGGGTGGAGGAAGGGACTGGGAAAATAAGGGAAGCTTCGAACTACTAATAATGTCTTCTGTGCTCTTCTGCCATCCCTTACTTTTGCCACAAAAATGATCTTAAGTTTTAATGTTTCCCAGACAAATGACTTAAATTACCTGGCTGTCAGATTATTCACAATGGAGACATTCTCAAACACCTGTTGCTGAAATAGGTTCCAGATTTGGTCTGATTGTATTAGTCAGAAATTGGTTTTGCAAGAGAGCAAGGGGAGAGGAGAAAGTTTGTAATGTGGCCTGCTGATTCTTTGGAGTAAAGTTGGTTGGGTTCCAGATCTGTTTGCAAAATCTTCTGTATGTAGCTTACATGAATCAAATATTTCCAGATGTTTGAAACAGAAATCCATTTTCAAATATCAAATCAGTAAGTGATGCAAAGCTACATAATTGGGTCAATACTTGTAGACACAAACTTTGAAGTAGCTTATTTTGGCTAGTTGCATGACCTTCTGTAAGCAAGGAATATATTCCCACCAAAATAATGATTAACTATTCCCAAGTCAACATTTAATTTCACAGTTTTTGAGTTTCGTCTGGAAACAGTGTTAAAAGACAGAAGATGACTTAAAGCTTTACTGATCCATCTTGAATCTTAGGGCTGTAAACATTGTTACTGTGTTATTTGCTATTCCACAATGTGGGTTTTTCTTCTTTCTCAGGTTGGACTTGCAGATGCTGTGGATTTATTTAGAGCCAGAAAAGTATTTATTAAAGACGGCTTTGCCTATGTGCCATTTAAGGAGATTGATGTGATTGTTTTGAATAACTATAGAACAAAATTATCCAAAGCACTGGCGGTAAGTCAGATAAAGTATGATTTTTACAACTCGTGTTGTATTGTTTGGTGACACTTGTGGACGATAGCCTTTTTGGGTTTTAAATTTATATGCTTCCATCTGGAGAATACCAGAGACCTCACTACAAGCGCTGGCAGCACTAAAGAACA
Source organism: Brachypodius melanocephalos (assembly GCA_013398615.1). Classification (NCBI taxonomy): domain Eukaryota; kingdom Metazoa; phylum Chordata; class Aves; order Passeriformes; family Pycnonotidae; genus Brachypodius; species Brachypodius melanocephalos. Next base: position 47,551,771 of record VZSR01003807.1, on the reverse strand, counting down.
TTCACTGTGAGCTGAGTATTCATTAATTTCAAATGGTATTTAGCAATTTGTGCTAGAGGATTTTAGAGACTGTTTCTCACAGAGATAATAAAATGCTTTTTCATTCAACATGTTACCCCTATGCACACAACTGTTGTTTCTTCTATCTGTCTTTCCTCTCACAACATTTTGCAACAGTTTTTTGTTGGAACAAGTGAAATAGTTGTGGAGTTTTACTCTTTGTTCTGTTGGTAAGGGCTGAGATTAGCTCCCTTCGTTAGAGCATGGTGCTAGTAATGCCAAGGTCATGAGCTCAGTCTCTGTACAGGTCACCCACTTAAGAGTTGGGCTTGATGGTCCTTGTGGGTCCCTTTTAACACTGTTGAGTTCTGTGAACTCAAATGAGGATAGTCCAGAATATATCAGGCAAAGGTGAAGTTTTTGTTGTATGAACATTAAGAAGTTATCATATCCAGTTAGGACATCTGTGGTAAACACTGTATGTGAATGTCCTGTTAGTAATTCGGTGATCAACTCAGGAATTGCTTGTTTTACAGTATGAGACTCTTCACAGGGTGTAAAAGTGGGTGATAATGTCTCATTCACAAAATTTTTAGTCTTAGTAAATGCAGCATTAAGGAAGTTTGGATTGCTTTTTAAAAATGTTTTCAAAGCATTCTGTTTTTATGTGACATTAATACCAAGGTTGACCATGAACACTTAGTAAACAAATAGTGGGAAGCAAAAATGCATTCCTTTATCAAATTAGAAAATTACCATACTGCAATCTTATCAATTTTGAATATAACTGGAGTCTACACTTTAATGTACAGTGAAAATTGTGATAATCTTATGTGAACATTTTCATTAGAACTCTTTAACAGAACTGCAAGAGATGTCTGCATTTGAGTTGATGCATAATGTTTTTGCTGATAACACTTGAAAAAAAGGTGATGAAAGCTGATAAAACTTGTGTGGGATTTAAAAATAAAACATATTCTACAGAAATGTGGCTAAATATGCAGGTTATGTGCATCTATTCAAAATACTTTTGAGAAGCTTTGTGAACTTCTGAAATTTGCATCTTGTGTGAATAGCTGAGAAGTCTGAAAAACAGTAAGAACTCCAATGAGTAGGCCCTGACTTAGTTTGAGCAGAAATCGGAAAACATGCACAATATCTTACATATTAATTTCACCCAGATTGCTTTCTTAAAGCCAACTGCTTTGTAGGAAAGAAGTACTTCTTTATATTGTACTTTGTAGTCATGGTTTAGAAATTTGAACACTCATGACCTAGGAAAACTGTCTTCTACAGAATTGCTGTATCTGAAGTTATTGTGGTGCTTCAGGTTTGCATTAGTCTTTTAAAATATAAGCCTTGTTTATTAAAGTTCACCATGTTTTCTAGGTAAGGGATTAAAGATCCGTGATTTCTGTCCTATTCCAAAGCTCTGAATTAAACTTGGAGGGGTTTTGATTACAAACTGTATTTAGTAAAATGTTTCAGCTAACTTTAGCCAGCCCAGCGCACTGCTGAGAGATGCTAGGGATATTATTGAGTCTTTGGAAATGGAGGCCAAAGTTCCAGCATGTTTTACAGAGGGCAGTCTAATGTTAACTTTGTTATACCAGAGCCTTAATCGAAGTGTGATACTCGGTAGCTGGATACTTTGTGTAGTCTTCACTGGAACAAAATGATAAACATCAATTACATTTTAGTGAAACTGTAAGAATACAGTTTAAAAGAAAGGATTGTATATATATAAATCCAGAGGAATTCCTCAGCCATATCAGGAGTGAAGAGGCAGAAGTTACGACACAATAGCACAATTCAAGTATTGTTTGTGGAAAGAAGTTGTTGAAATACTGTTTGATCTAGGCCCAAGTTCTGCAAGTCCAGGTGGTTTAGCTGTGCTTTTGTAGGACACGGATGCTTTTTTGTGACTGCTGCAAAGGAGAAATCAGCCAAGAGAAATGTGTTTCATTTCAGGCACTCTGGTGATACAGAGGTCTTCATGACTTTGCACAGAAGTTGTGCATCATGGCCAGACTTAATTAAGAAGTAATAAAGCCTTGAACATCATCACCTGTTTTGTTATTTAATTTGTCTCTTATTGAATATATCTGATAACATTACCGCTTTGGTAAGCTTTACTTGTGTGTTCTTTTGGGAGTATGTTGCAGCATCTGGGTGTTCAGACTTTGTTCTCAGCACTTTCTAGTGGACAATCCTTAGAATTTGAGAATGAAAGACTGTAATGGTGTGATGATCTGAATTAGGCTTGATTGCTTTTTCTAAAGAAGGGATTTGTGAAACTAGATTTAAAAAATGTATCTTTTGTTAGATATTTTGACTTCACTGGGTTAAAAATTGTCTGGGTGGCTGGGTCCCAACTGTGGTGGTGAATGGGGCCACATCCAATTGGTGTCTGGTCACTAGAGGTGTTCCCCAGGACTCAGTATTGGGCCCAGTTCTATTTAACATCTTTACTGATGATTTAGATGAGGGACTTGAGTGCACTCAATAGTAAATTCATAAATGGCATCGAGTTGGATTGGAGTGTGATCTGCTGGAGTGTAGGAAGGCTCTGCAGATCTGGATCTGAGCAGGTTGGATAGATGGATGGAGATGAGCAGTATGAGGGTCAACAAAGCCAAGTGCTGGATCCAATATTTGGGTTACAACACCCCCAGGTAGTGCCACAGGCTGGGAGCAGAGTGACTGGAAAGCTGCCCAGCAGAAGAGCCCTGGGGATGCTGGCTGACAGCCAGCTGAACATGAGCCACTTTGTGCCCAGGTGGCCAAGAAGGCCAGTGGCATCCTGGCCTGTATCAGCAATAGTGTGGCCAGCAGGACCAGGGCAGGGATTGTCCCTCTGTTCTCAGCACTGCTGAGACCACACCTGGAGTGCTGGGTCCAGAACTGAGCCCTTCAATTCAAGAAAGACATTGAGGGGCTGAGTGTCCAGAGAAGGGCAACAGAGCACAAGTCCTGTCAGGAGCAGCTGAGGGAGCTGGGGGTGTTTAACCTGAAGAAACAGAAGCTCAGGGGAAACCTTATCATTCTCTACAACTGCCTGGAAGGAGGTTGTAGCAAGGTTGGTCTCTGCTTCTAGGCGATTTGTGACAGAATAAGAAGACATGGCCTCAAGCTGCACCAGGGGAGGGTCAGGTTGCATAGCAGGAGGAATTTCTTCACAGAATTGGTGATTAGATATCGGTGTGGGCTACCCAGGCAGGTTGTGGAGTTGCTGTCCCTGGAGTTATTAAGGAAAGACTGAGCATGGCCCTTGGTGCCGTGGTCTGTTTGATGAGGTGGTGTTTGGTCATAGGTTAGACCTGATCATCTCACAGGTCTTTTGTAACATAATTGATTCTATGATTCTGTGGCTTAGGGCAATACTTCTGGTTTTGACAGTCTGCTGTATACTTGTAGTGGACAAAATATCCTGGTTATAAATATTGGAGAGATGGTTTTTCAAGCATGTAGTTTCTTACAGCTCTCATTAGTGGTGCAATTTTTCAATGTTAAAGCACCATAGTTTTCAAATATGGATTGTTTGTGCAGTATTATTGATTATTTGTACTTGATCCACGTTTTGCTTCATGGAACTTATTTGGTGCTACTCTAAGCAGTAACATGCACAGGTTTTTGGAAGGAGTTATGCCTATGCGGGAGGAATATTATCATGAAGGTCTGCCCTGCCTTTTCCAAGATGCTCTGAAATTGTACACCTTATGGGAATGTGCTTGTGCTAAAGATGCTCTTCCTAGATCTCCAAAGCACTGAATAATTTGGGTGGTTGCCCAGCCTTGTTACATTGCTCACTGTGTTGCAGATGTATGTCACCATCCTCCTGCGTGTTAGAGTCATTCTAGTTGGGGTCGTAAGGGAGGAGTAGAATGAGAGTGAATTGATGTGTTGACACTGAGCTTTGAAAGAACAGTAAATAATTCATAGCACTGACTTTTTAAAAAAGTTTTATGTTGACACTAGCAGAAATTCAGTTCAGTCAGTTGTGCTTTAATCACTTACTAGTCAGGCCCATGAAGCATTCAGATGTTCTCTTTCATCATTTAAAAATAAGTTTGGCATCCCAAACTGTGGCTATTTCTTGAGGCTTTATAATAAGAGGAGTTGGTATTAGTCAGGCCTTCCTGGCACTTCCAAGTACAACTAAAGATATTAATTTTATGTGCAAAATCAATACTGCAAAGGTCTTCTTTATGTATTCTCTGACCCATTTGATAGTAAATAATTTCCTTGTGCCATTAACGATGATTAAACTGTAGAAAGCCTAAACATTTTCTGTAACATGAGCTGTAATGTTAGCTCAACAATTGTTTTATAATGTAACACAATTAAAATTCATAGGAGTTTGCTTAATGTTTTATTCATGAGGGTTTCACTGTGTTTGTACTACCATACAAAATCGTGCATCTCATATTTGCGGAAAGTAGTTTTGATTTTTTAAAAAAACCAGAAGATTCAGCTTAGTGCCATGGCTCAGACCCACAGACCCATATCAGAGCTGTATTGGACTCAGTACTGCACAAAAGAGGATTGCTCCAGAGAAATCTGAAGTGGGACAGAAGGGGAAGAGAATGGAAGAAACAGCTGACACATGGATACAGGATGGAAGGAGGGACCCACACTCTGAAGCAGGTGGAGAGTTCCTGAAGGAACCACAGCCTTTGGAGGACCCATGCTGAAGCATTTTTGTTTTCCTGAAGGATTGCATCCCATGGGAGAAAGCCCATGTCAGAGCAGGGGGAATTGTGAGCAGGCAGGAGCTGTGGAGAGGAGCTGTTCTGGACCCATCCCAGCTGCCCTGGGTGGGAGGTGTGGGAATCTCGGGTGAAGGAGCACAGTGCAGCTGATGAGAGACGGAAGCAAAGGCATTGTCTTTTTTGTCTCTGCCCCTCACTACCTGAGTCTCATTGACAGTAAATTATGTTAATTTCCCTCACGTTGAGTCTGTTTTGCTTGCAGTGGTAATTGTTTATCATTCTCTCTGTCTTTATCAGCATCTGGGTGGGAATTTGGCCCCTTAGGTTGGGGTGAGTTATCTATGGCTGTTCTTCTAATATTTTGTCATGAGGGTTGTAGTTCTGCTGAGGCTGGATACTGGAAGAAAGGAGGCTCAGCACTCTGCTTCCAGCTCACACAGCCACATTAGCCTCTCTGTTTCCTGGGCTCTTTCTCTAAAACAGCTGCCAGATAAATTCAAGATATGGGGATCCTAGATTCTGAAAAACCTGATTCTGACTGGCATGCTTCCAGTGGTGTTTGAATCAAATAGAATGAATGTCATTTTACCTTAATGAACTTTACGTTCAGAAAATGCTTTATCCTGAAGTTTTAGTGTTTTTTGAACAATATATTTTAAAGCCATAAGCTGATGCTTGAGAATGTGTAAATATTCCTGCTGTGTGAATGCTTTTATGGTGTGTTGAAGAGTTTATCTTACAAAGACTTGTAATTATCTATGCTAGCATAACTGAGCCGTAGATTTATCCTACTCATATTTAAATACTGCCCCTTTTTTGCCTGGAAATTGGAGTAATAATTGGCTGGTCTCTGAATTACTGCAAAAAAGTTGCTTTTGTGAAAACACTTTGTGAGAACATCATATAAGATCTTACTGTTTGCAAATTAAAATATAACTTAGAAATAGCACTAATTGGTGTCATAAGAAATTGATTCCAATATTAATACATACATTCTTTATAAAGCATTTTTCTTCCTAAATTAATACCTGCACTTTTTTACTTTGAAATATTATCTTCTGTAATCTGACAAAATGTCTACAGATAAAATTGTTGGGTGTTGAGATTGCAAAATGAAGACCTCATTGGTCTAATTTTGTATATTTTTTCTTGATTCCTTTCCTGATTAGCATGTAATTTTTTTTAATCAATTAGAAATGGGAATAAAATAAGTTGCATTGCTAATATTTGTAATGATTTGTCTTTTGAAATGAAATATTAGTCAAATAAATATGCTATTTTGGTTGACTTATGCTATAGGTACAAAGTACCTCCTAATTCAGGAAAGTATCAGTATGCATAGCACCATCTGTGAAACATTTTCTTTCTAAAACACCTACGTTTTTAAGCAGTGGAGCAGAAGGCTTTATGTGATGGCATTAATGTTGAGAAAGTATGATTGATGATGGTCTTGTCACTTGAAATTCATTTCAGGTGTTGTGTTCCCAGTGTTAACTTAAAGTAATTCACTGTAACATAAATGGATGATTTTTATAATATGCACATACAAGGTTAGTAAGGTAATAACTTAGGCAGTGTAAGGTAAAACGTGATTACAGTGACTTTGTCCTCTGAATCTCTCAGGTAAAGTTTGCAGTGAGAATTTTGCAGGGAAGCATCTGTTCTTCGTTTTTGACTATTACAAGGTCATTGTCTAAGGCACATATCAGCTGAATAAAATGGTGATATTTTGAGTGGGAGAAGTGATATTCAGGGAAATTATTTAAAGTGTGTGTGGATCAAGAGAAGACTGAGGCTTGTATGTGGACTTCTTATTGGACTTTCCTGTGTGGCTTTTTTTTGCCTGTTGTCCCATTGCTGTCTGTTTTCTAAAATACATCCTTCAGTGTTTTATCTGCTCTACTAATTGAAGTACATGTGTTCCTTCTAGAGACCACATAGATTGCTAACATAATGTAATTATAAATAATGTTAGAAGGCTAAATGAAATTTGACTGTATTCAGAATTTTTCTTTCTATTTCTTCTCTTGTCTTCTTGCATCTTTCATACAGAGTATGAGAGATAAGTACAAAATTTGCAGCTTACACAATTGCTGTGGTCTCTACATGGTCCTGTCTGGTTTGATTTGTATGAAAATGCTTCAATCTTCAAATCCACGTCGATATTTCATGACAGTCAAGCTAACAAAACAAGATTTGTGGTATTTAAAGCATGTGGAAGGCTTGCCTAACTAAGTAAGTTGTTCCCTAAATTTCAGAAAAAAAATTGGAATATATTACTTGCAAGTACAATTTTATTTCTATGTCGTGTGGTAGATGTGATAGTCTGAAAACTCCTCAGTTAATATGGCACCTGTTAAATGTCATTTATTAATATGCTGGTAACAGTAATTTGCAAATGATGCACTTCAGTCAGAGAGAAAGAGCTGTAATGGCACATGCAGTTGATGAGTAAACAAAAGTCTATATCTCATCTCAGGATGACACTCTGGTACAAATTTGCATTTTTCCTGATTATTTCTTATGGTGGCCTGTGACCCACAGCCATTTGCTATGTGATAGCTGTAGCAGTGTTTATCTGGAGTTAATTTCATCCACTGTACTCTGGCTTAGCAAGTTTATGGAGCAGGCAAAAAGAAATGGATTGAATCACTCAAAATTGTGATGACTATCTCTCCAATTACATGGTATTTTTTTCACACATTTTGCAATAAAGTATGGAGAACGGCTGTTCTCCTTAGTCAAGTGTTATGATGTCCTAAGCCAAGGAATGTACATTGCACATGTGATATTAACATGTTCATTGCCATCCCTACTAATGATAAAGATCGTCTGACCTTTGGGGAAGGGCTAAATCTTAAATCCTTTTTTCAGTCAGAAGGAAAAATGGGAAATGACTGTCAGTAGATCAAAATCTACTTGATTTTGAAATAAAATAAACTTGAAATAAATTGAACACCTGGTATCAGGTCTTGGCAGATTAACGTATAGAATCTTTTTAGAGATTGGAGCACTCCCTTAAGCTGTGAGTGTCAGAGTAAAGTATGCACAAGTTTTATCTCAGCAATGCCTTTGCCAAGATGTGTTTAAAGGAAATTCTACTGTAAAACTAATTTTAAAAAGTCCCACTAATTTTACTGATTACACAACTCAAGTGTTTTGAACTCTTTTAAGAAAAAGGTAGCAATATGCTTTTTGAACTTACTGAATATTTATTTTCTGACTTTTAAATATAGATGAAGAGAATATATTTAGAAATGCTTGTCACTGTCAGTGTTGCTGCAGCTAATTTCTGGGTGGCCTCATTGTATGACTTTCCATTTTACTGCAGTTTCCCAAAGGATATTTCATCTGTTAAAGTACTACTTCTTCAATTAATTTCTAATTTACATACCTATGCTATAGGGGAAGCGGACTTTCTTTTTGTAATTCTTGTAAATGAAGATTATTTGTCAGAATAACTTTTTCCTAGTAATAGGAAAGCCGGATATGTTTTGGAGGAAGTACATTTGAACAGAATTTTTACAAGAAAATCACACCCTAGTGTCTTATGGACAGTCTGTACAGGCCATCACAAGAATTCTTGGAGTGCTGTCTTCCTGAAATATTAGAAACATGATTTAGTTAGGCTGCAAATATGAGCTGGAGTAGTTAAACTTGGCTGTAGTAGCACTGGGCCTGTTCTTGAATCCTGGCCCCCTCGCTTTCCCAGCTGTGGCTTCATTTTGCACCTCTGGCTTGAAAAGAAGCAGGTCCCTGCTTGGATAATGACTTGTGTCCAGGAAAGCATCAGGTGCTTCTGCATTGCCTGTGCTTCTGCTGGATCAGCACTTTTCTTCTAGCGGCCATCAGCCTTCCTTCCTCAGGAGTGCTCTGCTGCATCCCTGAATGTTTTGCCTGCAGGGATGTTTTAAAGTAGGGTAGGTGGTCAGTGTCTTATGCTCAGCTGATTCTGGGTGGTCGGTTGATTTGGGGTTTCTTTAGATTGGATTTCCTGTTGGATTATTCCATAGATCCCATGTGAATTATGTATGTTTGGCAGTGTCAACATACATAAACGTATTGTATCATCTCATTGGTCTGAGGAGGTCTCATCTGTGTGAGAGAGGAGGCAGTAAAGTACCATAATATAGATATTTTGTTGTGAAAATGGATTTTGGAAGGTGCTGATGTATTTGGAAGTCTCCAGTTCTGTGTGAAATTTTGTAAAATCTTGTATGTGCTCTATAGGTTTTTGCAGGGACACTGAATTAGCTGTCCAGTGTCTGAGTTGTAGAAAGGCAGAAAATAAGGTGAAGTATCAGGGAAAAACAGACCAGTGAAGATACTCAGTTTCAATTTACATGTAGCTTGTGAAAGATCTTTTTAGCTATAATTTTTTCTGTGTTTATGTAAACAAACTCCTTTTTATGTAAATACTAGTATTTCTCTGTTTGTAAGTGTTGATGTTTGATTTAAATAATCTGTATTCTTGAACAAATATCAGAAAGCAAAGGTCTTTTTATTACTATCTGTCACAAGTTAAGCAAAATGACATGGTTTATTAATGACTGCAGCCTTTGTTATATGTACACACAAAAAAAATGGATTAAATTTGGATATACTGCTTAGAGCTTTTTAAGCAACAGAAAAAACCATGAGTTTTCCCTGTTATTTTTTGTAATTATTTTGTGCATAGCAAAGTGAGGTGAAGGTTGTTCTGTTACTGGATTTCTTAATCCCAAACATTATTTATGCTTCTTTTTGCTCCACCCATTTGATTTCTAGACAGTAAAAATAAAATGAAATGTGGAAATCCCAACACACTGCCCCCCCACCCTCTCTCTTTAAAACCAAAGTGTGAATCAGGAGAATCTTCTTTGGGGATGGTGGAAAGGTAGAATTACTTTTTTCCAAAGTGAGTAGAATGCCACCAGTTGTCAAAGGGAATGAATAAAACTATTAATCACTTCTTACTCCAGATGACAGGCTTTTAAAGTAATTTTTGGACGCGTTGAGTCTCTCAGGCACTATTGTAGAATGCTGACACCCCTACTTGACAGAAAGCAAATATCTGGTTTTCTATAAAAGTTGATGATAGCTCATATTGCATGAGCAAGTAAATAAAAGAAATGTAATAGGAGGACATAAAAGAAAAAATAAGAGCTATAAATTAATGCAGGATATATTTAAATCAAAATCAGTCTCTTATCTGTCACACACAATAGATTTTGCTGTGTTAGATATTTTAATAAGTGTAATTTCAAAGGCAAATTACACTATTTCTTTTGAAATACGATTTTAAACTTTGCTGAAGTTCTTTCTCTAGTTTGTTGCTACTAAACAAATTAAAATCTTGGGGTGAATCTGCTTTTAAATTTGGTATGTTCTCTGATGTTACTGTCTAAGAAACAAAAGACTTTGGAGAGCAGGCATCTTGATGCCTGTAGTTAACTTTTCTTTCTTCCCTCTCGATGCTTTTATCACTCATAGCTCAACTAGCCAATTTTAGTTTTAAATAGCCAACCAGTTTTGAATAGTAAATCCAGTTGGACTTTTAAGTTATTCCAGGAGGAATGAAGAGGGGAGTGTAGTGGATTATCTCTCAAAGTCTTGTCAAAGCCAAGGCAAATGACATCTGATATTCCTTACTCACAGATGTACTTGTTTTTGTGATAGAAGACAGCCATGTTGGTTAAAAACAAATAAATTATAACTGCATTTGAAGAATACTAGCCCTTATGACTTTTGCAGGGTCTAAAGTGAGACTGCCTGGCCTCTTGTTCCCCACTCATCCTTATTACTCTATCAGAAGATGGATGGAGAACTTCACTTTAAGTCATCAAGAGCCTCTCCTCATTAGAGTAGCCTTCCAGCAGTGGTGGAGAGTGAGTTCATAATTTCACCTCTCAGTACCCTCAGGTACATCCTGTCAGGTTTTGCAGAATTGCATGAGAGGACATTTCTTGGTATATTTCTTACTGAATCTTTTTTGACTACTTGGTAGTTCTTTGCTTCCTTAAATAATCTTTATAAGGTGTAAATGTCTGGAAATTTATCAGTAAAGATGAGCGAAAAAATGTGAAGGTTAGAATTGCTCTCAAACTTGCATTCATCTCTAATTTGTGGCATTACTCTTAGAAGCCAAAATACCTAAGATCTAATTGATTTCTGTTCACTTATGGAAATTTGGAAAGTCAATTTGTAATACTCCTTTTTTGTTTACTATGTCCTGTCACTTAGCAAACATAATTAAACAATGCACTTTTAATATTACATGGAAATTCTATAGCAGTTATATTTCAGTGACTGCGTAATTGGACTCAGAAGGCTTTTTTTCAGGATTCAAAAGGCAAAATGAGGAAATTTCCAAATACTTTTGGGTAATTCTGTCGGTTTTCAAGTTAGATTTTTTTTGCCTCTTGAAGTCTTTATTCAGCTCTTTAAAGTAAGCTCTGTCAGTGCACCGTTTTCTGTGTTGGGCTTGAATTTAAGGAAACTTTCAGAAAAGCAAGCTCAGGTGAAATAGTAAAAATCCAGTTCTTTGTATGAATTTTCTCTCCAGGCTGCTGCATTTCCACAGGTTATGTCGTGTGGTCCAGCTGGATATTTTACCCAGTGGGTGTGGAGTTTGGAGCAGCTCTCTCAGTTTGTGTTATGTGAGCTGACTCTCTGTAAGCTGCTGTGGCAGGTTTAGGTGCTCAGCACCTGGATGATGGGGTGAGGTCTGGGAAGACCCAGACCCATGTTAGCATTATGCAGGGTAATCTTTCAGTCGTTAGACTTCATTCCATAAGATTTAGCATCAACTAAACCAAGTATCTGACCATAAATGAGCAATTACATTTTTCTTGTTAACTACTGTTGAGACTGCGTATCATTGATTTCTGTGGTCAATCCCTTGTTCTTATTTTCGTTCCTTAGTGTTGTAGTTAATTTTCTTCCTGATGTCATTGTGCTCTTTGTAAATTGACATATGTTCCTTTTTTAATAATCTATGTTAAAAGCTTTTTGTCATCTTTAAAAGATGAGTGCTTCTTCCTTTCTGAATTTTCTACCAACTAGTGTTGATCCTGGAAAATAATGCTATCTGGATTTACCAAAAAAAGCAAAAAACTGTTGCTAATTAACTGGCTGCTAATTTGTTTCAGAAACTGCTTCTGTTAGCCTGTCTTTTCAGCTTTCTGCGTCATTGCTTGAGCATTTTCCCTCAAGTCCTCTGTAACCTGGAATACTGCAGACATATCATCATCAGTGGACAGCTGGCTGTAAAAGTCATACTGTGTTTAGAGCTTTGTTTTTCGCCTCGATGGAGTTCTGTTCATCACACCTAACCTTAATATGACCAATATTCTAGTTTGAGATCTCTGTATTTGATCTTTTCCTGCAAACATTGTGTATCGGATCTCTGTAGATGCCATTTTACCAGCTGGATATTTAGAGCATTGTCCTGCATTCAGTATTGTAAGAAGAGCACAGCCTATTCCAGGTACTCTGGAACCACAGTGGCACAGGGGTTCAGTCACAGATTTTTATTCTTGTCAGCTCTGCTATGAAATTGCTTGTCAGGTTCCTTGTAGAAAAGATGTATTCCAGATTTTAGCTATTTTCTCAAGGTTGTGTCTAAAACTTTTCAAGGAGAGGATGTAGCATCTCACAATCTTATTTCTCCCAGACTTGTGTTCTAGTTGAATTCTTTTCACTGTCATATCTAGCTTAAGTTGAGTTGTGTGTTCCTTGCCTGGCAACAAATCCAATTCTTCAGCAAGCTTAAAAAAATCAAACCACAATTCTAGTATAGGCTGCAATAAAAGTAAATAAACAAACCATGTTACTTACTTTTTGTAGAGCCACAGCCTTAAAATCAGTTATGTTAGGTGGTAACTGCAGGTTACTGCAGAGATAAATGAATTAGTGACATGTGGCTCCATTACCTTCCACAGCATATCTGTGTTACACCAAGGTACAACTGAGAAGTAGATGAAAGTAGCAACAGAGTACCATGCTACCATGATGATTTTATTATGCTTTTATTCCTGGTGGAATCTCTAGTGAAAGCTGTGTGTGTTTAGCACGTGTGGAGGCAAGTACATTCTGAAAATCATATTATGGCTTTTCTGCATGTGAACTTAAATATAGTGCAAACATAGGCAAGATTTGCTTCTACTTCAGCTCACATCCACCTGATTTAAATGGCAATATAAATTTAGGTTGTCTCGCACATTAGGAACAAGCTGAAACCCTGTGACTGTCTATGTTCTAGCTGGTAAACCAATGAAGAAATACAGGCTTGAGTAAAAAATACATCAGTTTGGAATGCTTCTGCAGTTGTCTGATCTTGCAGCAAGATAAAGCAATAAAATAGCTTTGAAAAAGATTTGACACATTTTCTGACATAATTTGTCTGTAAGCAGTGATTCCTGTATAGCTCAGTTTTGCTGTTTTTGTCCTGTAACAACATTTCCTCCTGCAGTTTGCAATGGTCTTCCTCAAAGTAATAAAAGTAATAAGAGGCATAGTACTTCCTGAGTGGTAGAGATCAGACTTTATAAATCCTAATCCTGTTAGTGATACCTTCATGACAAAAAATCTTTTCTGTGTTTTCCTAGACTTGTTTGTGAAGTTTCAGGCAGAATAGCAGTGCTGTATACACTTGTATACTGTGTTGAATTAAAAATACAGTTTTGAATCAAAAATACATTTTAGTCAACTCTTATGATCTGGTAATGCAGCATTAAATTAGTGGGCCCCACAAATGTTTAGCAAGAGACATCTGTGTGAAAAAACCAAATAGCTGAAGATACTTTTAAGCACTTGTAAAGATTTTTTCATGCCTCTTGCTGACCACAGACCCATGAAACTGCAGGTCTGTAATGAAGAAGGGCAGTGTCAGGTATACTTACTTACTTTTCTTTTTAGAAAGATTTTATTTATCTGCAAGATGAAAGATCTTTGGTATATCAAGTGATTCTAAATCAACCTTAGAACTGCACTGTATGAGTTAAAACAGGTATTCCAAGTTTCTCAAGCTAGTCCTAATAAATTAAATTTTTCTTACAAAAAAAGTTAATTGCTGTTTGTTGGTGTATCTTACAGTGCATTTAAATACTTGTAATGGCTAACTGACAGAGGTTTTATATATATATTTAATATATAAAAATAAAATATTTTTTATATCTGTGTTTTATTATTTAAAACTTGAATCAAAAGAATATGTAAATTTAGGAAAACAAACCTACCAGTGTAGTCACTGAATTGAATACATTGTTAATTAAAGTAGAAGATTCATGTCACTGCTGTGGTTGAACAGTCATTATGGACAAGACATCCTCACTTAGTGTTTGAATAATGAAGTTCTGGATATGTCATTCCTAAAACAAGATTTGCCTTATTAATGAACAAGGTGAATGGTGAGAATGGTTTATGTTTTTGTTGGCTTATTTTACCTTTTCAAGTTACCCATCAGTCCCGAGTACTTTTCTCAAAAAAGGTGAGGATTTACTCAGTCTTTGTTATATCAAGTAAGTCATTAAAAATTCTCAGGGACACATAAGGAAGATTAAATCCAAACAGACTATTTCAAACAACTTTTCCCACCTAGTTCATTCTGTGCTTCTGTGAACTTAAAGTTTATGGGGTTTTGCTAGAGATTACTGTTTTTTTTAGTGCATAATAGACTGTTATGTAAAGTTATTTTTGTTTTGAGTGGAGGGGTTTTGGTTTGGTGGGGTTTTTTGGTGGGTGTGTTTAAGTGTACTTGATTAACCATTAGGACTATGTGAAAAACAGTTGCATTTTTATTGAAAATACATGTGGGAATTGACAGAATCTTGTTTCTGAGTATTTGGTGATGTGCAAAAATTAAGCATGCTATTTTAAATATCTTTGCTGTGTTTTAGTTCAGAAAACACTTGAGATGTTTTTAGGATTTGAAATATAATATTTGAGTTAAGCAATGATGTTTTATGAAGACTGTCTCAGTTTTTATTTTAGATTTTCTTGTGTCTAGACTTGACTGTTTAGCTTGTATTACTTTTGTTCTATCACCTATTTCTACCCAGAAACCCAGATGGAATTCTGTGACTTTCCTTGCTGTTGCTTTTGATCTCTCTGATCTCTTTTGGTCTCTTTGATGCTTGTTTGGTGCAAGGTTGGCATGTCTTACCGTCCAGTTGTATTTCCATAGTGGTGATATTCTTGAAAAATATTGATCTGGCCCGTGGTAGCTTGACACTGTTGAAAAGTGCTTTAGCAATTGTCAGCTCAAGAGCAAGGCAGATGCTCCCATAAAATATCACTTTGTGATAAAGGGGGACTAGTTTGGTGAAAATTGTGATCCTTGTCTTTATCCAAGCTTCAGACTTTCTCAGGCAAACAAAATTACATAGTCCTTGTGCATATTGCCTTCTTCATCTGGAGTACTTTACAGATATGACATTCAGTGAAGAACAACTGAAGTGGCAGTGGATGTCAGAGAGAGAACTGAAGTGGTTCTTTCTGAAAATAAGAGGCATTTGGCCTTACTTGGCAGAAAATAACCTCTTGCTAGATGTTGCAAAAGAGCTGGTCATCTTTAATGCTGCTTCACTGCTAGTAAGTTTTCTGTATTTTTTGTTTATATATAGATTATTTCATTGAAAAATACTGTAAAAGATAAATTAATTGGCTAATTAAAAACAAAAAATACGATTGAAAAACCTGCATGACAATTAGTATGTCTTTTAGAGCATACAGTTCAGAGCTCTTAAAACACTGCACACTGGTTTTGACTTACTCTCTTCATTTCCCTTTCACCCTTTACTATTTGGTAGGGCTGGGTTATGAAATTGGGAGTACAGGAGTGAAACTGAGCCTGGGAAGAAGAGGAGAATCACAGCAACGTTGCGTTTTGGTTTTTTGTTTTTGTTTCCCACCACTCAAATCTATTTTTATTGTCAATACATGAGCTTTTCCCCAGCCTGAGTCTATTTTGATCATAATGAGAATTGATAAGTAATCCATGGACTTGTAGACCTATTTTGTCCCACCTTCCTGTTGAGGAGGGGAAGTATGCAAATAGCTGCGTGGGAGTTAGACCCTTAGCCAAGGTCTACCCACCAGATGGTTCTATGACCAGCTCTCACATTCTTTGAAGAAAACAGAGTTCCATCAAAGAAATCTCCTGCTGTCAAGCTGTGACTGGTACCATGGACTCCGAACTCCCAGCAAGGGTCAGGTCTTGGCTGGTGGCTTGGCTTGTATTCATAGTGGTTCCCTCTTGAGCTCAGCCTTTTGCAGTGTTGAGTGTTCATGGGAGAGTCACCTCCTCCTATTAAGGGCTATAATTTTTTCTTTATTTGTTGCATTTTAATTTAGGCACTTGGCATAAGCCGTCAGTGGCCTCTTTGGTGATGTTGTCTCTTTTACATTTTCTATATCTAAAGCCCACCTGCTGTTGTTAACTTGAGGTGCTGTCATTGTTTTGCATTTTGGCCCAAATGTAAGAATGCAAGGCTCTTATGAGTTCATCCATTCTTCTTAGTTTTGTCTTGCCCATACCTAAACCATTAGAATGAGGCACATGTTGATTTTTGGGCAAGCTTACACCAGTCATCTGTGCTTTTCTCATTTTACCAGTGTATCCTGGTATCATCTAAAGAGCTAGAGCTGGACAAATGTAGTCAAATTCTTATCTTCTCAGTGACACCTCAAAGCACATGTGGACAATACACAGTTGTTTCTGTCACTTCTTGGAGGCATTAGGGACAGAAAGTTTGAATAAAGGAAAATAAGGATGTTTTGTTGCGTGTATTCTTCTATTTTGACTTAGTAAATTGACCTTGAAGAAAAGAGCTGATATTTTAGACAAATAATTTCCCATTTAACTTTGCTTTCTACAACAATATTCTGTATAGGCTGAAGAGTGACTGGTTGATCTGGCATTTTGTGGGAATTGTTTTCTGCTTTTTCCTAACCTCTTCCATTACCTCTTGCACATAGATGAAAAAAATATGATTTTCTCAACCTTGGTAACCTTATTGTCTCAAATAATTTTTCTCCTGCTCGAGTTTTCTGTACAGGCTTAATCATGGTAAAGTCACAAGTTGTGTGAAAAGAAGCTAATTTTCTTACGCAAAATGGACAATGGGCTTTTACATGATTTTCAGTAACCATTAGAGAAAATGCTCTAAAAAAGCAAAATTAAAGAACTGTGCAGGTTTGGAATCTGTGTTTTTATGGTCATAAGGATGCTGCAATATGCTGAGTGCTGTAGGAAGTATGCTTAGGTGGGCTTATGAACACTGTTTCAAGAAATAAGAAAGTAGCTAATGGGTATATATAAAAAAGTGTCACTCAGTTCACCTGGTCCCAGTTTAGTGAGGGCTTTGGAGCCATTTTGGTGTCCAAGGGTTATGCCAAACCAATCTACAGAAGAATTAGTAAGCTGACTCTCATTGGTAGGTGATTTTTAAAATTTTTATTTGCTGTTGCTCTGTTGATAAACTACCCAGAACATGACTGATATAAAATGTATTTGGATCTAGTAACTTCTAACTTTTAATTGGATACAGACCTTGTTGTTTATATATTATATTTAACAATGGCTTTGCTGAACTATGTAGAAAGTTGCTTTTTATGTACTTTATGTACTCTTTCTCTACATGGGTTATTTTCTGTTACGAGACGGTGCTGCAAGTAATTGTGAGCAGCTTTAGAGATCCTTTAGGGCTTTGTAATTACTCAACAGCCATGGTGAAACAGATTTGATGCTAGCAGCAAGAATTCCTTGGCTAATATAAATACTTGAACTACTGATTACAGCCTCTGATCCTCTGCCAGTAGTAATTACATCCTCTGTTTCTCTGCCCTGAGGGTGCTGAACTGCTCTAACTTAGGAAAAACCAAACTTCTGCAGTCTGTTGCCAGACACTTGGCCAATACCATTTTATATTTTCATGGCTCCCAATGGATCATAAACTGTGGTTTGAAGAATGTTAGAATGATACAAGAATACAAAGGATATTTGGTAACAGGTTTTGCTTAACAATATGTTGTTCTTGCTTCAGAAAATGGATGCCAGATATATTCAAAGACTAATGCTTGGAATGTACACTCTCCATAAAAACTTTTTTAGTACTTCTTGTATTTGAAGGCATTACTGTAAACCTTCTCAACAGCACTTGCAGTACCTGATGTAGTATTTATTTGGTTTTCCTTTGCACATTCATCTGGCTTCAAGCAACTTACATCTTTCAATCCTGTACTTTTGGTTGCTGGACTCCATAGTGTTTTTGGTGCCTGTTTTCGTGTGTGTGGAGTTCTTGAGGTGGCCAGCAGTGTCTGCACAGTGTGTGTATGAGGAGTACGTGGTCAGCCTGGCTGGGGTCAGGGGCTGGCAGCATCCTGGCTGAAAGGGGCTGGGAAGGAGAACATCCCTGGGGCTTGGAGCCACCAGCTTCAGCTTCACTTGAGCAGCTTGCTGTGTGCACGTCTGCTCTGAAAGGCACTGAGCCACAGGCCTTCATAAGGCTCAGACAGAGCTCCCACTACCATAATTAATTTCTAAGGCAGCAATATTTGTGTTTTATAAATAAGTAGCTTTTTTGCAGGCTTGGTTTTCTGCTTCATGAAATGTACTCCTGGGCGAAGTGTTCTTATGTCACAGCGTATTTGTTTATCCAGAAGTAAAATATTTGTAATAATTATAAATGCAGATAATCAACATTAAAAAAGATCAGAGCATTGCGTGTTGCATGGAGTTGCTAGTACTTTTCTTTAATACAAATGTCCTTTCTGTTTTGGAAAGAAAATACTTAAACATTAACTCTCACTCATGTCTGGGAAGTGTCATTGCTGTTACTGGCAATTGAGAGTTGAGATGAAGTAAAATGTTGGAAAATTATGATAAGTAGGCTCAGATTAATGCTGGGTTTTAGCTGTATGAAATTTGAGTGCCTGTCATGTTTTTAGCTCTACTCACTAAAGATAAGAATGTAATCACTGGTACTTGAACATACGGGAAACCGGGGCTTAAAACTATCAAAAGCTGGCTGTTAAACTATCAAAGATTTGATTTTCCTTCTTAATAAAAAATAATCAATATTGTAAAATATACACAAATGAGCAAAAGTGTTTCAAATACCTTTTTACTTTCAAAAGATTGATATCTTTCTAAGTTTTAGCAACAAAACAATTATTTTCAAGCATTACCACACTGAAAGAATGAAACAATTGAAATTCAAATGCTGCCTTCTGAGTTTTGAAAGCAAGAGATTGGTGTCATGCAGGCTGTTGTAATAAAATCGCTTCTATGTTTGTTACTAAAGATCAGGTATGAAATTCCTAAGAATTATTTTAACTTATTTTCAATTTTATAGTAAATTTCTCGAGGGGAAAAAAGTAAATATATGGAGATTTGAGAAGCTCATTAAACACAGAAAAATGTTTTGCAATAGTATCCTTTTTCCTTAGATGATAGTGTCTCTATCTTATTGTTTAAGGACTGAATAAGAGCACAGCCTTGATAAGTGTCAACTTCAGTAAGTAATCCTGGTCCCTAAGAACAAGTGATTTTAAGACCTTTTGTTAATAATTTTTCCTTGAAGGAAATCTAAGAGTAAAATGACTTTGTTTCCAAAAAAATCCCTTCATTTCATCCTCCTGAAAAAAAGACTTGACAATCTTGTTAGAATCTGTTAGGAAAATCATGAGCAATTCTTAAAATTTCCCTATAATGCAGATGAAAACGTGGACTTTGGAGGCTGCTTAGGGGATGGAAACTCTTGCATGCAAAACAGGAAGGCTTAGTAGTTCAGAAATATTTGGTGCTGTATTATGCATTGTGTATTTTGTTTTCAGGAGGTTACCCAGGGAGATTGCAGTCTCCATCCTTGGAGATACTCAGACCCTGCCTGGACAGTTCTGATCACACAGCTCTAGATGATCCTGCTCAGTCTGAGGGGTTGGACCAGATGACTTTCAGAGCTGCATTCAAACCTTGGCCACAGTGTGAATCACAGTTGTTGAAAACCAAACACACAATACAAAATACAGACAGTGTTTCTTGATGTTCAGGTGGGATCTCCTGTGTTTCAGTTTGTTGTCCACATTTCATCTGGTCCTGTCACTGGTCACCCATGGAAAGAGCCCGGCTCTGTCCTCTTTGCACCCTCCCTTGAGGTATTTATATGCAGTGGTAGAATCCTCCAGAGCTGAACAGTTCCAACTCTCCCACTCTTTCCTCATAACAGATGCTCCAGTCCCTTCATCCTTGTGTCCCTGTGCTGGTCTTTCTCTGGTGTGTCCATCTCTCTTGTAGAGGGGAGCCTAGAACCTGGACAGATAATTGATTACCACTTGTAAAATCCTGTTACTAATAAAATCTAAATATCTCTTTTGAAGTTCTGTAATAAAACTGATTTATAGTAACTGATTTTTATAAAGTAGCAGGCATTTATTTCCTGCAGTGCATAGAGCTTTAATAATAGGGTTTGTAAAGATAAAATACAGAACAGTTTTTAATTGAAGGTTTTTATGAAGGCCTACATTGATGACTCTGTAGTAGTAATGATGACTATGGCAAATGAGCTTTTAATCAAGTGTATTGGATGAGTGTATAGAGAGTTGTTTCTTCTCTTTTTGACTATATAGTCTTCAGTTATTGAGAACTTTTGCTAGTGTGGCTGTTCTTAAAGCAGTTTTGGAACACAGTGCTAGACTAATGAAGTTTGTGATGGGAAACACATACCATGGTGTGTGCAGTGACTTTGAGGGTCTTTAAATCATAATCTTTCGTATTTTCTAAGCAATTGATTCTTGTGTGATATGGGCTAGTAGCTTCTACCAAGAAGAGAGTTTATGAAGAGGTTTTGGCTTCCGTAATTTCCTTCTCACAAATGAAGTGCAAGGGGTGGGGTGTGTGTGTGTGAAACTTGAAAATCATAACATTAAGACCTTGGGGAAATCAGTGCTGTCTGAGTTGCCTTCTCTTACTTCAGTAATGCTACATGGATGCAAGTTAATTAAAATATCGTTGTATAGTTGAACTGTAATGCTCTATGGTTGCAAGTTAAAGCATCATTGTATAGCTGAACTGAGGAATACATTCCAAGTTATTTTGGAGTACTGGAATCACCATTTAGTCTGTGAACCTGGGAGAAGGACTGGAAAAACAACAAACTGTTCATAAATAATGCCAGAAAAAGAAACAGAAGATCTGCATGCAGCCAAAGAATAGTAAGCAGTAATGAGGAGATGAAGAATTGTTTGCACGAATCAGGAGTTCATAGTGAAATAAAGTGAAATAAAAGAAACTATCTCATTTTCCATGCTTGCTGTGAAGGTGAGTGTTCCAATATATTGTTTATCTGGTTTGAAAATTACTAGGTATCTGGAAGTTGATACAAAAAAAGGACTGAGGACTAAATTAAAAGTTAATTAAGAAAGCTCTCTGTAAAGGCTGAGTCACTGGTGAAACAGTAAAATCACTGAAGAACCTTCACAACTATGGGAAGCAGTATTATTTACAGAAGATTTGTATTTTGCTGACAAGGTAACTTCTTAAATGTCTACTTCAATCTACATGTAATTAAAGCCTGAAGCACACTACACACTGTTGTAAAATGGAAACAATATCTTTTTTTGGTGGAAAATATCTAATGAGCATCTTCATAACTGTCAACTTGAGCTTTATTTTAGTACGCAAAAAAGTACAAGAGATGAGGTTATGTACATGCTGTCATCCTCACATGCAAGAGAAATTATTATATGCGCATACAATAATGCTGCAAAACCCAGCAGCAGTTCATTTAGCAATTAAACAAGGTTTAATGATTGAAAAATTTTACTTTAAAGACTAAATATGAGACTCCAATCCAGGTGTTATTTATACTGCACTGTGAATATGAAAGCCTAGACATTTCCAAATGGAAAAAAGAAATCAATTGCTTTCAGAACCAAGTGCCTCAGGAGAACATTAATTGTTATTCTGAGTGTATTTGACAAATGCTGAGCTGAAATTAGTAGACTTTGGTTTCTTTAGAGTTGTTAAAGTATTAGGTAACTATCTAGGACATGCTAGCAAGGACACTTTTCAAAACTCTTCATTTGTTTCTTCTCTTATGGAAAATTTGTCCTTTGGCAGCTTGAATTAACTGGCAAAATGACAAAAAGACATTATATATGTAATATTTATAATTCAGAATATATCTCTTACAACATAGTTTATGTTTCATTATACTTGTATATAGGTTTTATATTTTTAGATATAGTATCCAAGCAACATTGATAACTATTGTGCCCTGCCTATTAGAGTCCAAAACCAAACTGACAGTGCTAATACTATAATTGCAATTCTTTTGTTTGTTTGTATTTTCAAGAAGTTAGTTGCTGCTTTTGATTGGCTTTCCTTAAACATCAAAGACCACTTTGTATTCTATGTGGTTTTCTTTTGGCTGGCTTGTATTACTGTGAAGGGGTGTATGTGTGTGAGGAGTTGGTGGGGAGTTTTATGTAATTAAACAACAAAACAAAAGTAAACCCACAAAACCGAGTTCAGCCTTATATTGACACTTATGTCATCCACTAGACATTCAAAAGGGAAATTTTTTCCTGTGCTTTAGAAAGTCAGAATTGTTACATTTGTACTAGAAGCCCAGTAATGCTAATCTGTATTATTTGTTTCTTTTCTTCCATAAATTTGGTGGTACTAGATGGAAAAAATATAAATGCTTTATGAATTAAATTATATTGACCCATGGAAAAAAGATTGATAATGTTGAAAGTGTTTTTTCCATAGTTTTTTTAGTTTTGAAGAATGTTATTTCCTGTTATATAGGTTGTGTGTTGTGGAATAGGTGTAATATTAATTATTTGGTGTAGCTTTTATTGAGCATATTGAGTCTAAGTGCTGCTGAAACAACTTTTAATAGCTGAAGAAGCCCTGGCAAAAATTACTTATTAATTTCGTACGGTGCTTGAGATTCATAAGATGCTGTGAAAGGTTAAACACCAACTTTTTTTTCAAAAGAAAATTGATCAGTGTTAAAATGTCAACTGTCTAGGTACAGCAACATGCTGGCATGCAAACACTGCTCTCTTACTCCAGGTTCCCCAGCTGTATAGCATTTGCATTGTGACATTTTGTAACAGCATTAGCACCTTGGCTGATGTTTCAAAATCAATCACTTTTTGTTGGTATGAGACAGCCTGCAGCTTAGCTGGATGTTGAAGGTGTTTCTCTGGAGCGTAATTAACTTGCATTCTTGGGTTCTGGCAATATCTGCATCTCATGACTTCTTAGTGAAAAATCATACAAACCAGGTAATATCATTCTGAAATGTCTTTTGAAAAATAAATAAGGGCAAACCAAAGTAATATTAATATTACTTTGGTTTAATATTCTCAGAAGTACAAAAACTTTCTTGACATCGGGTCTGAAATTTAATCTAAAGCAAGTATTTTGGTACCTGGTGCATTAAAATGCCTTACTGGAGAATTCATATCCTTTAATACTAATACTTATTAGCCAGCTAAAATTCAATTTTTGTTGATTGTCCCCTCTGCTGTGCACTGGGGCAGCCTCACCTCGAGTGTTGGGGGCAGTTTTGGGTGCCACAATATAAGACAGATATTAAGCTGTTAGAGTCCAAAGGAGGCAACAAGGATGATGAAGGGCCTGGAGGGGAAGCTGTGTGAGGAGCAGCTGAGGTCACTTGGTCTGTTCAGCCTGGAGGAGACTGAGGGGAGACCTCACTGCAGTCTTCAGCATCCCATAAGGGGAAGTGGAGGGGCAGACACTGATTCCTTCAGTCTTGTGACCAGTGACACAACTGCATTGAGGTTAAAAACAGTTTATTGAAGGAAGAAGAAAACCAAAACAAAAAAAAAAAACCCACAAGCAATGCTTACCAGCAACACACTGATGCCCAGCCATGTCTTGAGGGATAGCAACTTTGGAAAAACTAGCCCTCAGTCTTATTGCTGAACTCGAGGTGATAAGGTCACCATCTCAGTTTAGCTCAGAGATGTGTGCACGTGCCTGTCTGCAGCTCGCTCTGCCCCCTCCTCTGATCATCCAGGCTTTGGGAGGACTTGAATTATCTTAAGGCAGCAGTGTTTTATGTTCTCTGTAAATTAAACTGCTTCAACATGATTAGAGTATGCTCTTTACTTGACAACATTTTGATATCTTTCATGTATCTAAAATGTCAAATGTCATGTTTTTTGCTTTTTTTTCCTCTGGTATGATGATCTTTGTGTTGAGTATCATACAGAGGTGAAGGCAAGGCTGTGCTTGCAGTAATTTGTCTAAATTTCATTTCAGAGTGGTTGGAAAAAGTCTTCAGAATCTGAGTTTGCAATGTGTAATAGGGATCATCTTTTAGAAAAATGTTGAAAAAGCTCATAAAATTCCCCACTGTTTAAAAACACTAGCAATTATTTATCATGACCTTTGTAAAAGCTGCTTTTATTTACAATGTGATTCTGTTAATAAAAACCGAAGGTTATAAGAAGAAACTTTATACTTGAAAATGTTACTCTTTTTTTATAATCCAGGCAAGTTGAAGGAAAATGTGCTCTTTCAATTAAAGTTGTTCAAATATTTTGATGAGGTCTCCTCAATTATGTTTAAGGAAAGCTAAGTTAGTGTTAGATAGAAAAGAGCAGTGTCATGAGGGTCCCACCTCTTCCTGAAAATAAACATTTGAAATGACTGGACAAAGTATTTGTTCTAAGATTTGAAAAGTGTTAGGTCTTATTTTCACAACACTGTAGTCTGTAGAGAACACTACCTTGTCCAGGCAACATAATAGAGGGAAATAGTAATTTTGCTCCTAAGATCTGCAGATTCAGAAAAATATTGGCCATGTGGATTCTCCTTTGCTTCAAGGGATTTTTTTTTTGGCCTTTAATGGTGAATCCTGAAACTTCCAAGCAAAGGCCACTCCTTCCATATTCTTCCATTGCGGCATCAAGAAAAATCTTGGTTAAAGATCACTAGGTCTTGGTTCTGCCTCAATTACTATAAATCTCCTAAATTAGTTTTAAATCATTGTTTCTGTTAATTGATAGTGATTACACAGAAATGTAGTTTATTTTATATACAACTTTGATAATAATGTTGATACTTTTTCAGGTTTGGAATGTTACTTTTTTTTTTTTTTTGTGGCTTACATAATTGTCCAGTCCAACTTTCTTAAATATCCTGTCTTAAATGCAGTATTTCAAGTACTGCATAGAGGAAAATACAGTATACTTGTTGTATGTAAAATTATACCTATGTATTTGAGTGTGCACACAAATACTGTTTTCTGTATCTCTTAAATTAATAATCAAGAAAGAAGCATATGGGATTTCATGTGGTTCAGTCTTTGTTCTGATAACTTTGATTGGTGTTTAGAAGGCTTCTTTTCAGAAATAATTTCTGATTTTCTGGTTGTGTTTAAAACAAAATTATAGAATTACTTTATAGAGGATGTGAATATAGAACAGTACATACATTGACCTTTAAAACTTAGAGGTAGGAAAATCAGGGTTTTTTAATTAAAAGAAACTTCTGAATAAATGCAGAGTTTACTGAAGTTTTAGTGTATCATATGCATCTCAATGTAGTTCCATAAAACAAGGGAGTTTAGATCATGCTGTAATTTCCAAGATAGCTGCCTTCTTTAAAGGGAGGATGAATGGGTTGCTGAGAGTGCCAGGTTAACGTTTTCTGCAGCAGTCAGATGGGATGAGTACATTTGGGTTACCTGGGACTGAGAAGAGCCCTGTTGTGAGACAGTGATTGCTGCAGTCCAGGGCTCCCTCCTCTCTCCCTGCTGTCCTGTGTTCAGGAGCTCCAGCCTTCCCTTGGCAGACAGCTGCTTCCAACCTCCTCTCATTTCCTTGAGAGGTGGATGCTGTTGTGAGCTTGAGGTGCAAGTTTCCAGTTTGATCCCAGTCTGACTTCTGCCCAGCAGCAAAGGTTGTGAAATGGATGTAATGAATGGGTGGTCTTGCAGGAATTACATATTTTTAAATTAGCATGTATACTAATTAAATGAATTAATACTGCATGCTATTTTTGAGTTACCTGTAAAATACTTAAGAACTTGATGCTTATGGTGTGAAATATCTTGAAATGTCTAATTTGTTCAAAGATAGTTTTCAAAATACAGCCTTACTTGACAGCCATAGAATCATGAAATGCATGTTTGTGTTCAATATTTGATGTTAGATACATGTCAAAATTATCCAAAGTGCTATATTTGTAGCTTTTATTGGTGAAGGTAGCCATCTTATATACAGATACCTAGCAAATTCAATACATATATTTTTCCAGTTATTTTAGTTAATACACCAATTAACTAATATTCTACAATAGTGTGATGTGTATTTGTTGATCTATAGACTGGTATCTTTATTTTTGCAGAAAAAGTTAGATGTTTTAATTAGTCACATGAATTAGAAGAAAAAAAATTACATATTTTAGAACAATCAAATTGCAAAACAGGTTATGCCCATTTAAAGAAAACCATTGTACACAGAGGCATGTTTATATAAAAGCCACATAGTGCTAAATAGTATGTGAATTGCTTTTATACAAATGTAAATTATATATAATACGGCTTCATGGATTATATTTTCATTGGTAGAAGGCTGTCTAGGCACAATATGACTTCTAGTTCAAATATGCTTGGAAAAACGTATGCCACTTTCAATGATGTCGTGCTAATTAATTCTAATAAGCATTGTAATTCTAGAAAAACGATTTTTCACTGTTGTTTAACTTGTAAATATTTTTGTTAGCTTCAGATTGTGGAAGGCTGTGCTTAAGTTATTTTTAATGGGAGAAATTATGTCTTACCCAATGTTGTATAAAGTTGTAACAATGCATTGTGACTTGTAACATAATTCCTGCCTTGTGCTATCAATTTTTTTAAGCCAATATTTTAATTTTACTCCTTTTTATTTCCAGCTGACAGCACGATCACTACCTTCCATACAGTCTGATGAGAGACTCCAACCTCTGCTTAATCATCTCAGGTAGTGTAAAATGAAAGCATGAGCATATTCCTTTATATAGATTAAAGTAATTGTTTTGGTAGAATGCCTTAGATACAGGTTTTTTACAGATCTCATCTGTGTGATTGGCTTTGAAAAAAACCCCTCAAAAGTAATTCTTCAACTTAACAAAAGCATTATAAATGACAAGGAACATAATTTATAGAACTGATGTTGCTTCTAAGTAACAAAAAATAGTTGTAGCCTTTATAAAGTTGGTTTTTTTAATAGCAAGTGCAAAGTTGTTAAGGTCCTTTATGAACAAAACAGATTTGAAATTACAGTATGGGCAGAGTACAGGCACTAACCTTCCTTGTTGCAAATATTCTATGCTCTCTGCTCTTTTTGGTAGATTTTGCTGCAACTGATGAATTGAATACTAATTTGTTCTTTTAATGGACCCATGTTGATGGCTGAAAATGTGAACCATTAGAGTAAATAGTCTGCCTCCCTCTTAGTTGTGTGTATAAATATATATATGTATGTAAGCTTTCTACTTTATTTTTAAAAGAGGGTAAGCGAAGAACTCTGATCTCTGTGTTATGTATATGATTGCTTTTTACCACTTTATATGGGAGACTTTTCTTACTATGGTCATCTGCAGGTGGACAAGCCCATACAATTAGAGCGAGCTGGTTTAGAATTATGGCATAATTTAGCTTGAAGTGAACACCTCTGGAGATGATTTAATCTAGCTTGGGCTCAATACTGATCTGGTTAGATCAGGTTGCTCAGATGTTTGTTTTTGTAGAATTTTTAATGTCTCTAAGGATAGAAATTTACTTAAATATTGGATGTCAGCAATAAAAGCTGTTTTGAACACATACGTCTTAGCATTAAGATCATTGAAATGATGTTGGATGAATTAGAAATGGATGTGTTGAGGCTCCATCATGGCAACACTGCATGGGTTTTGGGATGCAGGTCTAGCTTGCTGGATCATGCTCCTTATTTTCTATTTTATTTTCTACAATGCTGTACTGCTTGAGCTATCTGTTCCCAAACACTGACATTTTATTTTGATTTTTAAAAGTCTCATAAATTTTATTATATAGAAAGAGGTTTATGTTTTGTTGTTTTTACTGTAAATCAGAATAGGAAAAATAGCTTTCATTGTATCTCTGCTTATTTACATATGATTGAACTTTGTTCAAGGGCAATAAATGAAAACAAAGATTGCAGTGTTGTTATTACTGTTGCATAGCTGGGGGTACTTCTGAATGTCAATAACCTTCCATGATTTTATTACCCTACATCTTACTGGGATTGTAAAAATACACCTCAGTGGTATACCTTTCTCAATTTGAAGATCAAGAGCAATTAAGTTAGCTTTTTATAAACTGTGCTCTCTAGGAGTAATTACTGTGAAATTGAAAATTTCTTTTGATGTATGCTCTGTTCTATGTAAGTGGAACAGTCCTTCAGTATCACAATCAGTCCTGTTTGTGCTTATTTTTTAAAATACAGAAAAAGGAAGGTTCCAAAAGAAGGTACTTTAACAGGGATGCTATACCCCACATTTATGCCAACTGGTATTTTTGTACATTCTTATGTTACCTTCAGTATATATGCTATACAACTGGTAAATCACTTCCATTTTGCTTTTCTGAAAATGGAGGGGCTGCTTCCAGTTTATTTTGTCACCAACCAAAAAAAAATGATATAAATACTTCCAAGATGCCTGTTTGGAAATTCCTTTAAAATGAACAAAATATATCAGACCTTGCAACTTAAAAAGCAACCTCTGGCAGTAAACAGACAGGTGACCAAATAGGTTGTCTTTGTTATTTATTTCTGTGAATCTGTCATTCATTTTGCTTCATCTTGCTCATGAGAAAGGAGAATATTAGCTAGTTGTAGACTTTCCTTTACCTTCATTATCTGAATTTGTAGAGCAGTATTTTATTTTTGGCATATGTCAGTAGACCTCTGTGAGGGAAGCAAAAGCTTAGAAATGAATGAGAAGAGCATACAATTGAAGGTTACAGAGCATTGTTTAGGTTTTAATGCCCCACAAAGGCTTTGGCACCTAATCATATCTGCTTGTGACTTACAAATTGTCCTCAGAAAGGTTATTTTACTGTGGATTATGCCTTCATAGATCTTTTAACCCATGGTCATTTTTTTTTTAAAGGAAATAACATGTATTTTGTAGTTGGATGGTTCTGGACTAGATATGTGTTTTGTTTGTGATTTAGTACTCTTTTTGTCCTATTCTGTTTCATTGGTGCTTTCTAGTACTATTTGTACTAGACCAAAAAAAAGAGAACATTTTTAGTTAAAATGTTAAAGTATTTCATGCAAGATTGTGTTTAGGGATTTCACATGCTCACAGTGGGCTACAAAGAGATTTAACTTGCTGAAGTGTTAACAGTATAATAGAGATGGAACCTTAATATCTAGATGTGTGAGAAGAACACTTTTGCAACTCCTGCTTTGTATGGGGTTTACAGGCTTGTGACACTATACTGTTTAAAATATTCATCAGGAATAATTTCAGATGGACAAAACCCTTTGTGTGTAATCCCATCACACTACTGTAGGACTGGATCTATAAATGAGTTGTAGGGAAAAGCTGAGTTGTCTTAGTTTAGTCTAGTGAAAAAGAAGCTTAGGAGAGATCAAATAGGAGCCTACAGCTGTTTGGAGGACAAACATTGTAGTATTGGAATTTGCAATGGCAGCAGAGGATTTAACAAATGACAGCGGTCACATTTAGCAGCTTGGGAGGTTTAGATCAAACATTAGGAAAAATGTCTATGCTGGAATGATAGTGCAGCAGATTGCCCAGAGGCAGGTAATCCTAGTTATGGAAATTTTTAGGATTCAGCTAGAAAAACCTATGGCTATGGCTCATGTGACTAGCAATGGCAGTAATCCCATTTTAAGTGGGGTGTGGGACAAAATGGTCTTTTAACATCCTTTACAAACAACACTTAAATGATTTTGTTAATTCTGTCTTCAAATGATAGTTCATAAGGGTGATAGAGAAACCAAGTGTTTTGCTAGACTGGATTTTTAAAATGGGTAACACAATATTCATGCAGACATATTCACCCTCCTTATGTTCATCTCACAAGCAAGAATGCACACCTTGAGAGACTGGTATTATGCACTATCCTCGATGTCTACAAAGTGCCCTTCATATCCTTACTAAATCTTGTGAATGCACAAACATATCTGTGAATAATAAAATATTTATCAGAACTGTCCTCAGCTTTTTATTTGAAAGACATAGGTCTCATTCATGGAAATATTGATATAGTGGAGATTTTTTTTCTTGGAGGCAATGGGCAGAGACTGATATGCAGGGAACTGCGCCTAAACATAAGAAAACACTTTTTTATTGACAGGGTCTTTGAGCATTGGAACAGATTGCTCAGAAGGTTATGAGTCTCTATCCTTGGATATGCTCAAAACCCACCTTTATGAGATCCTAAACAACTTGCTGTAGCAAACACCATTTTGAGCATATGATGCTTGGAATGATGATGATGATGATCTTCAGTGGTCTCTCTGATCTAAATCCTATATGATCTCTCACCTCTCCTTTCAGATAAAGGGCAAGAGGGTTTCTTTGCTATGTTTGCTCTAATGTTGGCTTTATGAGTCCTGATTACTTGGTTTCTTGGCTTTGCCTGATATGAAATATTTATAGCCTATAATTGATAAATTGTTTTCTTTCTAAATTTGTAAACTTAAAAATATTTTGGAACTACTTTAAATGATGCCATATTGTGTGCTTTCTTTTTCAGCCATTCTTATGTTGGCCCAGATTACAGCGTCCAAAAGAACACTGGAAAAATTTCTCTGGATCAAATTGATGCTGTAAGTTGTGTTTCTGGAGTTCTATAGGATGTTGAAGTATAACTTCTTAAATTCAAGTGCTCTATGTACAAACAAAATATAAAGCCTTTATCTTCTTTTTATTTGTATTTGCTTTGTAACGGATGAAATTGTGTTTAAGTTCAAAACATAGCAGAATTAGCTGAAAATACATCTAATCAGGATTCAGACTGAGAGTGAAGGTGCAATGAAATGCTTAATTTGCTGTTTAATTTTGTGTACTTTCACAAATGCCTAACATAATTATAAACAGAATTTAACAAAATTTTCTTATTTAACAGTCTTGCAAACCATGATGTTTAGTTTATGATTACTGTGTTGCAGTATTAGTCTTTTCAATGATTTTTTTTTGATTTTTGACTTACAGGAGAGCTTTTGAAAACAAGAAAGTAAATAAAATGGAAGTAAAAAATGTGATGTAAAACACCATGCATAAATTGTACAGAGTTGATTAAAAACATAACTCCTTTATCTGAATTTTAGGAATCGTGTGTTTTCAGTGTCCATTGTAACCATGATAGTGTTTTTCTGGCAGTGAATTGAAATCCCCTCTCCTTTCCCAGCTCCCCAAAACTCTATTGAAGGTCATTTTGCCATTCTGGATGCTAAAATAAAGCAGAATCAAGAAATGTAATGCAAGTGTGGGTATATTTTTCCTGACAGCAATTAAACCTGTGTTACTTTGTAGCTGGAGACAGTTTGATACTACCACCTGTATTACTCTGTCCTCTGGACAGGGTTTTTGAGATGATTATTCCATTGGATAACTTGTGTTATGAATTCAGTCCCAAAGCTCTCTGTACATGCATATCTTTTTTTTCCTAGCCATTGGCATTTTTAAATGGAGCTAATTAATAATAATAGTAAACACATATCCTACAAATTAAATGATCAGCATGCCTTAAACAGAAATTCTTCTCTTGTCAGCTGTCTGTGAAGTCCTTTCCTCTGTGCATGCGGCAGTTGCACAGAGCCCTCCGTGAGAACCACCACCTCCGGCACGGCGGCCGGATGCAGTACGGGCTCTTCCTGAAAGGCATCGGCCTGACGCTGGAACAGGCACTGGAATTTTGGAAGAAAGAGTTTATCAGAGGAAAAGTGGATGCAGACAAGGTAATTCAACAAATGAAAAGTATCTCAGCACGTAAAGGTGGGGGTGTAGTTAATGTGGATGTTGTGCTACAGATTTGAATAGATGCTTTTTGAAGTAGAAAATTGGGCAAAAGGTACAGTAATGTATTTCAAAGGTGGTTGGTTTTTTTGTTTGGTTGAGTTTTTTTTGTTTTGGGGGTTTTTTTTGTTTGTTTGTTTAGGTTTTTTTCTTCTTTTCTTTTTTCTCTCTTTGCTTATAATTTTAGTCATTTTGTTGGGTATTGACCTGAACTATGGGTAAAAACAGCAAGCTGTAAAGAGGCTTTTATAAATGTGGACAAGAAAAACCTTACCAGTAAATTACTGGGAATCCAGTGTCCTTTACGAAATACAGGTACTATGTAAATAAATTAATTCACCAAGCAGATAAGTGACCAAACCCAGTACTGTCTGAAAGAAAAGGTCAGGCTTTTTTGTTGTTTATTAAAAAAATATTAATTGGACAGCTCTGTGTGAAGTAGTCTTGCCTTAGCAAATTTACAGTTGAAGAATGAAAGAAGAAACTGGAGACAGAAGACAGAAGAATATGTTCAGGGAAACAGTGAGAAACAGTGCAGTGGGAGGTGTTACAGACTTATTAGTCATTGGCCTCACTCATGCCAACATTTTTAAGAGTATTGTAGGTGAGGAAGATATAATGTCTAATTTTTGGAGGATTGGAAACTGCTCCTTATCTTGAACAGCTCAGGTACAATGAAGCAGGCTTCCTCTCCCATCCTTCTCTGCCTGGCCTGTGGTATGTGTTAGAGCAGAGTTTAAGACTGTATCTCAGTTTTGTGTGGAGTGTGACACTTAGTATTTAATATTGTGAGATCTCAGCCTTCTGGAGTACTGTGAAGTATTTTGGAGTGTTTGGTAGACACTCTTTTGTTACCTTAGGTTCTGTGGGCCATGGTTATTTATGCAAGATACAGGGCAAAAAACAAAGCTAAAATGAATTATGGCCTCTTTCAAGACCCAGAAGATAGATCAACTTGTCTCCAAATTTTTGGGGGAGGAAAAAGGGATTTCAAGGTATGATTTGAATGAGTATCTAAATCTCTGTTTATCTAGTTCCTTAAATGTGGTATGATTTAAAAGGAGATAGGTAGTTTGTTAAAAAAACCCTTCAAAATATTTTTTTAACAAAGGTCTCAAGAACATCTCTGAAGAGTGGCAGTAAATTTTGCAGTGGAATGCCAATTAATTACTGGTTGTATTGGGTTTATGTGGCCAGGTTTTGGTAGTGAATGGGGCTGCAGGATTAGGTTCTGTGAGAAGCTGCCAGAAGCTTCCACCATTGTCCCATAGAGGTAATGCCAGCTGGCTCCAAGAGGGAGCCCCTGCTGGGGCAGTGGTGGGTAGTACCTCTGGGATAACATATTCAAGAAAAGGAGGTAAAAATCCCATTCACAATAGCAGCTTCAGCCAGTGAGAGGTGAGTGAGAATATGTGAGAACAACACAGCTCTGCAGCCTGCAAGATCAGGGCAGGAGGTGCTCCAGGTGCCAGAGCTGAGATTCCCCCGAGTCCGTGGAGGGCCAGTGTGGAAAAGAGATCCACCTGCATCCCATGGAGGATCTCATGCCTGCAGCAGGCTGTGACCCAGTGGGAAGCCCATGCTGGAGCAGGCTCCTGGCAGGACCTGTGGCCCCATGGAGAGCAGCCCATGCTGGAGCAGGTTTGCTGGCAGGATTTGTGACCCCATAGGGACTCACACTGGAGCAGGCTGTTTCTGAAGGACTGCACACCACCAAGGGACCATGCTGGAGCAGGGGAAGAATGTAAGTAGTCCTCCTGAGAAGGAAGGAGTGGCAGAAATGTGTGGGGAACTCGCATTTCCTGTCTGCCTGCACCACCTGTGGGAGGAGGTAGAGAAAATCAGGAGTAAAGTCAAACTTGGAAGACAGGGGAGGTGAGGGGGAAGTGTTTTAAGATTTATTTTTATTTCTCATGTCCCTCCTCTGATTTGATTGGTAATGAATTACTTTTCCCAAGTGGAGTCTGTTTTGCCTGTGCCAGTAACTGAGGAGTGATCCCTCCCTGTCCTTATCTTGTCCATGAGTCCTTCCTTGTATTTTCTCACTTCTCTCCACATGACCAGGGGAGTGATAGAGAGACTTGGGTGGGCACCTGACATCCAGCAAGGGTCAACCTGCAGCACTAGTTGAATTCAGGAAAATCCGGAATTTTCAACTGCCATAACCTGTGCTTAAAGGAATGGAAAGAATAAAAGCAAGCTGTTAGAAACATTAACAGTATAAAGACACACATTTGTTATTTCTGGTTTCAAAAAATATTTGGAGAACACATCTGATTCTGCCTACTTGTGCTTTCACCAAATATGTACATGCACATATATGAAGACATGTATGCACCTTGGATCCTGTTTTCAGTCACAGGTTATGACTTTCTATTATTGCATCTCTGTTGATAGGCCCTAGAAATAAATGAAGTTTTATGATCCTGTGTTTGGCTTCAGGAGTTAGAAAGCATATTGTGAATCAAACAAGGAGTTTTGTTACTGCATTTTTCATGAGCAGGCTACTACTTCCATGAAATTTTGATCCTTTTCAAGTTCTAGATAACCAGCTTC
Source organism: Brachypodius melanocephalos (assembly GCA_013398615.1). Lineage (NCBI taxonomy): Eukaryota > Metazoa > Chordata > Aves > Passeriformes > Pycnonotidae > Brachypodius > Brachypodius melanocephalos. The sequence goes on along the minus strand of VZSR01003807.1, from coordinate 47,517,481 downwards.
AGACTGGGATAAAAAAGAAAACTAATCTTTCATGCCTCTAACTGAGGTTGGTGGCCTTTGATTTTTCAAAGTAGTGTCATACAGTGTTAAATGTCCTGAAAAAAGGAAGATTAATACAATTCTTATTGTGATTTTCTTCTTTTGACATTTTTATTTTCTAGCATTGGTGCTGTTGTTCCTTTCCTGTAGAGTGGAGATAATTAATTACACTGTTTCATTTTACTGGAGCATTGTGAAGATATATGCATGATACTTTGTAAAGATTAAGGTTAATGATGTATTACCTACTGACTCTTATATTGCAGAGAGAGTGTGTTCGATTTGCTGGAAATGGTTATGATTTCAAAATTTGTTTGTTCATTTTTGTCTTTAATAGCTGCAACATCTATGCCAATTTTAAATCCTAAGAATTCTTGGCACACACCTTCAGCCTTCAGCAGGAAGGAACACATTAGCAGTGAACTGGCTGAGCATGGTCTCCAGGCTGAGCATAGGCATAGTGGACAATTTGCACCAAAAAGAACTCCTCCTGTACTCTGAGTAACTGATTCAGGCATACCTCAGGGCTCATTGATAAAAACACTGTAGAAAAGCTTTTAAGAAATTATATTTTACCTTTAGAGAGAATCCATGAAGTATGAATGAAGTGTGAAACCATGTAGTCAGTGGGAAAATAAATAACTCAAAGAAAGTGCTGAAACTGGTAGACAGGCTCTGTTGGTGAGGTGGGAGGAGGGAATGGTCATGTATTGGCATGTTCACAACAGGGACAAATGCAGAATGCAAAATAAAATGTTTTCTAATTTAGGCACTGCAATTAGGATTACTCTGCAAATTGCTAGGTTAAGAGTGCCTAAATGGTAAATTGTTGTTTTTCAGATGAAAGGATCAACTGCCAAATAGGAGTAGATGCATTACTTCTGAATGAATGGTTGTGCCAGTTGGCTTCCTAACTTCAGTGTTAAGACTGGGTTTTTTTTTCTATAAATTGTAATCTTACTCTAAACAGATATTGATTCTCATAGATTCTTTTCATTGTTCTTGCTTATAAAGCAACTCCTGACCCTGT
>VZSR01003807.1:47459361-47516355 GCA_013398615.1 Brachypodius melanocephalos | reverse complement strand
AAATACACAAAGGTAATAAGTTGACAAGAAAAATTAAATAATTAGAGTACAGTTGTAAAAATGCTTTCATAGTTGAAAATAAAGTCCTCTGACAGACATCACTGTAGTGGAGATTGCTACTGTCTTCAGATATTTTTGTATGATTAACCTGTGAATGTGAAAAGGAGGAGTTGAAGGATAATGCAGTATTTCGCACAAAGGAAAGGAAGAATGCAGAATCAGTTTCTTTAAGGTGTTATTCAGTTACTTCTTTAGTTAATTGCCTGGATCTGAGATTTTGGTACAGATGGAAGGCTTTAAGGCAGCCCCTCACTTTTTGTTTTCCATGGCTACATATACTTGTGATACATTTTCTTTTTCTTAGCAGTAATTGGTGTATGATAGTACAAATACCCTCTTCTAGTACTCTGATTTTTTACCTCTTTGTGCAGAAGTAACAGGTGCTAGTTATACATTCTTGTGTTGAAAAGTAGTTCCTTTGGTGCTGCAGTTTGATATTGCACTCATTTTAATTATTGTTGCATGTGCTACTGAAGTGCACCTTAAAATTATGCAAGAGGGTGGGGGTTTTATTTATTCAGTAAAACTCCAAAACTGTAGCATTACTAGAGTTACAAGATTATCCTTGTGACAGAACAGCTTTCTTGTCTTTTTGACCTCTTACGGAAAATGAGACACGGCTCTTCAGCCCCTGCGTTCTAGGACTCTTTCTTCAGAGATGTGCTGGCGCTCAGGCTGGCAAAGCCTCTTACTCATTCTGACTCAGTCTTCTGTATTAACTTACTGTATTTTCATAGGGCATGTTGTTTTCTATCACAGTTGATTGCAAATGGCAAGGAGCAGGTTGTTCTTTAGTTGTCTGAGGTACACTTCTCCATCCCTTCTTGCTAGTGAAGGTCCTCATGACAGATGTTTTGCTGGAAGAAGGAAAAACAAAGTTCACTCAAATTCAATCTTGCTTACAGTCTGTTATTGGTAAAGAAGCAAACCATTCACAATGAAGCTTTTGAGCTTCAGTCGATCATTGATATATTCTACATGTTTCTTCCACACATGGTAATCATGTATGAAGCTGAGGACAGATAATGTAACAGCCCTATACTACATCAATAGGCAAAGAAATATGTCTCCTACTCTGTTAAAAAAACAATGAAACTTTGGATTGATGATACATCCCAAATTATAGTTCCAGTGACTATTTTCCTGGCTCTTTTTTTTTTTTCCCCCAAATGATCTTAGGAGATTCTTGAGCCTGGATTCAAGAGTGAACCTTTATCTTGATTGCAAAAAGCTGGTGACAAGTGTTCCTACCAAGGCCAACCAGAAATTCCTTGAGGAGGGGCTTGGAGTAGGTAACTCCTGAGGTCCTTTCCAGCCTGAATTACCCTGTGATTCTGCAGACAGGGCTGAATCCAGGTGGAAGCCCATATTCGTGAGAGCCAGCCACTAGAGGGAGACAAGATAGTATGGAATAAACAAATATAATGTATAGATGTAAATTAGAAGTGTCTATGTTTTAATGCTTTGTAAGTCTATACAATTATATTATTTAAAAAGCCCTGTGTGTTAAAATGCAAGTAGAAGTAGGCACTTGGCAATCTTCAGGTCAGTGCTTTTAAACACATACAACTATCCCCAGTGCATTCTATAATGCAGGGATGATGTGGTGGTTCTTTAAAACAATCTCCACCTGCTCAAATCCTCAGGAATATTTTCTCTATCAGTCAGTTGATCATATTTGGGTTTGGTATTTTACTTTCTCATTTCGTAGAGATTTGCGAGCTGTTTTGCTCTTAAATTTATTTTTTTATTACTTGCCTCCTTTATATTAGGTATTGCTGGCTACTATTTTAGGAACGTTTTGATTCATAAATCAGAAAAGGATCTTTATTCTGTCACATTTTTAATTATAATTCTCTAACTGAATGTTATCTGCTATTTTTATTCTTGAATTACTTTAACTTTACAAATCTGCAGGCTAGAGTGACACTTCAGACAGCAAGCCACAATATTTTGACATCTAAGAGACAAAGATAAAATTTAAATCCCTCTATATGGATTAAAATCTTATTTTAAAAAAATTGTACATCAGTAGTACTGTAATGTAAATAGGTGGCCCAGCTTGAAATCTCTTGAGATGTATAAAGACTAAAATAGAATTCAAGAAGATGTTGTTTTCTCTTCTAGGATATATAAAGCAAAATTGTAATAAAAGTGTAGCATAGATTGGAAGTAAGATCTTATTTCCTGAATTCTGCAGTGGAGGACTATGTCATGGGTAACAGAATGTTGATATAGTAAAGAATATTGTTGTTGCTTTCATTAGTTATCAGGGGTCTAGATACTCACATTATTGATTAAATTGTATTTTTGTGTTAGACTTACCATAAAACCACAAAGTTTGGGTTTTTTTTTTTTTCCTTCCACCGATGACTGTAAAAATTAGCTTCAGTAGAACCACTTACTATCTGTATTTGTCTTCAAGTATTTGGAATTTATGATTTCATACTCTAATTGAAGTGAAATAAAACAATTGAATTTTAAAGATTTTGAGTAAATAATTTTTGTTATGTTTTGACAAAATTACGTTCCATTCATTACATTATTACATGTTGAATGGCAATAATTATGTAATATAACTGTATGTTTCAAACAGTATGTTTCAAAATGTATTTTGTATTCTACAAAGGTAGCTCTTGAAGTTTCTTAATTAACAGGCTAGAAGTGATTTAATTGTCAGAAGAAACATGAAAATGCATTCTTCATTTGCATGACTCATTTTTATTCCCAAACTTACTATTTAATTGACATTAAACCTTTTCTTTCAATGCAAATTCAAAGAAAAATACAGTAATGTGCAGCTGTTAGGGGTCTCAAGACAGTAAATAGATGGTCCAAGGCCTACATCCTAGGCATGTAGGCTTGAAGTAAAAATTAATATTTAATTTGAATTTTAACCCCAAAGGCTAAAGAAAAGAGCCAGGTAAAGAAAAGAAACCAAAGTCTGTAAAATCAGAATATTTGTGCATAACTGTGAAGTGACTCAACCAAGATGTTGAGTTATATGTTGAGGTGGTTGTTAGGAACTCAACAGCCTCTGAGACAGTGATACACTGAATACCAAGTTAAACAGTTATTCATGTTAGTTTCCAGAAATCAGCTTAATATCAGTGAGTCAATCATCAGGAGATCTACTTCTTTTATATAACTTCCTTAGGGGTTTTTTTTGCATACAAATTGAAGCCTGGAGGAGAACGGGTGTGTTGTTCAAACGGGACGTAGCTGTTTTTGAAGGTGATGTTCACATGAAGACAGATGGCTGCTGAGATCGATCAGCTGCCTTGATTCTGGCTGACATGAAGAATCTGTAGTCCCTTTTGTATTTTAATAAGCAATATGCAGACGAGATGGTTTGAGTGAATTTGTTTTATAGTAAAAATTTATACAACCAGGCACAAGAACTAAAAGCATGACTTCAAGCTATAAATACATGGATTACTGGTGTTACATTTGAGTCAAGCTGAATTAGTGGTATTCTTGTTGGTTGTATCTGGAAAAAGATGTTTTATTTTCCTTTGGCTATGGTAGTTTGCTAATAAGCAGTGAGGAGTAAAACTAAAATAACTGAAAATCCTGAGGAATTATCTTGTGGGCAGCTATTATTCTTCACCGTTTGATTCCACATGAATGGTTGGAGCTGAGCCTGGCAACTAGGATTTTCTTGAAAAACTCTTTCATCTGGCCACAGGGTTTAGAATCATAGAATCATAAAATCATGATAACCTTCTTTAGCTGAGTGAAAATAAGCTTCAATTGCCATTAAAATTGGGTTGGTTTTGGCTTTATGGCTATCACAGTATGTATGTTAAATCTGTGCGAGATTCTTGCTGTCATATGTTGTTATTTAAAATTATGTTTTATAGCTGGGAATTTGTCATCTGTTTCCTTCATGGCCTGTGTGTCCTGTGCACATTTGCTTGTGCTTGTTAGCATTCTGTTCCCTTCTCTTGTGGAGTGCTTCAGAATTTTGAAAGCTCATTGGAGTCCTGTTGGTGGATTGCTGACACCCTGGTCTGCGTGGTTTGGTTTTGTCCATTTGTTTTGTGTGCCTGTTGACTACAGCAATAGGAAGGAGATCTGTAATGGATTCTGGAAGTGAGAGGACTGAGAAAGCACACTCACAGGTGTTGCATTTGATTGTATTCCAAGAAGGAGGGTACTTAGGGACATGGTTTAGTGGTGGATTTGACAGTGTTAAATTTATGGTTGGACTCAATCTTGAAGGTCTTTTCTAACATAAATGATTCTATGTTTCTGTGATCGTACTTGAATAACTTCTTGCAGAGTCCTGTTAAATTCTACCAAATCATAGGAAGGAACTGTGACAGGATTCCTTACTTGCTGGATCAGAAGTAGGGATGATTAGCAATGCCTGTAAAGATACAACCCTGGCTAGAGGGAAGTCCCTGTTAGTGTTGTCAGTGTTACTTGTGTTTAGTCTTGTGTACACAGTGATTCTGGAAAGACTGCAGAAAATTGGCTCATCTAATCAGCGCTAGAGATAGCTGGTTTTTTTCCTGTTTAATTAAGCATTGTGAGATCAAATCAAACTTGTTTAAAGTTGTTTGCATCAGATAATGATTTTTATTAGGACTTAGATATAAATAATAGTAAAACAACGTGCCATGTTGTATTTGCGGACGTTGCTGCTTGATGTGATTTATAGTACAGGTTTTACAAAGCAGTTGATACCATTTCTTCTTTCATGATGGATAAAAAATTCTAACTTCACTGCAAAGAGATTTACCAGTTACATCTACATTGTTCACAGTTCTCACACAAATATGTTTGTAGGTATTGCTGCTCTAACCTCTTTACTAAACAAAAAACATACAGACTTGTTCTGTGGCTGTTTCTCTTATATTTTGTTTTACTTTTGGTGCCAAATTAGACAAGTAAACAAACTTGGTACTGTTTTCTTTCAGTTTGCATATAATTTGTTTTTTGACTGACACACTGGAAGTTCTGAGCACTAGAAGGAATAAAAACAAAACAAACCCTTTTTCTACCTTTTACTTGTAAGAATTTATTTTACTTTAAGCAGTATTGCCGGACCTTTTAAACCCAAGGTCCTTACAGGTTTATCAGTGAAGTTAAGGATTCTAAGGAGGAAATGCCTTTGGGACATAATTATGTTTTAATTGTGCCCTGTAGCTAATGTAAATATATATTAAACTCAGCTGTATTTTTCTGTATTTCCCTCTGAAACTTTCCTTTCTCAGGCTTTAAATGAAAAATCAGCATATCATTATCCCTTACAGTTATCTAAGCTTAAGAATATTGAAAAAAATCTATTTCACTTTTGTTTTGTAACTGTTTTTCATAAGAGAGTATTTTTGTTACAGAAACTTTTAAATAAAAAACCACTGTTTTTTGTAATAAATTCAAAATCTTAAAGCAATATGGCTTAAATGAAATGGATTTGGTACAGACCCATTATTTTTCACCATATTTTTGTTTCATGGGTGTTATTCCAGTGGACACCAACTGAAAATTAAATCGAGGTACTAGAAAACATTGAAGAGTACTAGACTGTAATATACATGAAGGCTATAGTGTGCACATAAATATTTGAGGAATCACAATATTAATAAGTGATGTTAAAAATGTGTGCTCTTTCAATCCAAACTGAATCCTTTTTTTCAATTTTCCCAATTATTCTAGTTGAAACTGGAAGTCTGCAGTCTTTGTTGTAATGCCGAAGTTAGGGTGGCATTTGCCTATGATAATGCACTTTAAAGTGCTTTAATTTATTCAGCATTTTTTAACCTGTTATATATGTATGATTTTCAGTTTTCATCTTCTGAATTACATTAAAAGGGAAATTTTGGTGTAGTCTTTCAACCTGTGGCATGTCTTAGTGATAGAGAAGAGCTCTAGCTATAATCTCTCTTCTAGGGCATTAACAGTGCTAGCATAGTTTGAGTGATGTTTAACTGTGCTAGCTACCATAAAAAGAAATACAATCACTTTCTGTGATCACAGACTCTGTTGTTACATATTAGACATAGAAATTGTATTTAATAATCTAAGGTATGAATGGGTTGGTGGTATGGTTCTTGCAGTGAAGAGAGTGAAAGCAGTAATTGTCTTTCCTGTTCTAAAACTAATTTAGATGAGAATCTGCTCTCTTATGACTTACTTTATTCTCAGCAACACACATTGCTGTAGATATTCCTTGCTGTAGTGTCTTGTTAGAACTGCATGTATAAAAATGAATGTTGAAGCCAGACCTTTAATTTTCTAAGCTTCCTTTTGTAATTTGGAATCACTTGTTGGTCCTTGCACTTCATTATCAGTGTAGATGGACTGTACTTGTCAGAAGAGGTTTCTGTTTTATTTGCCCTTGCAGCAGCAGCAAGAAAGTCATTCCATGACATTTTAAGAAAAGTAATAGATGGATTTGCCTATGTGGCTGATAAATTTCTAAGTTTAGGGATATTGAAGTGTCTGAGTGTCACTAAATATAGAGCTTTTAGCAGACTCTTTTGAATACCTTCTTGAGCATACAGCTCTCTAACCATCTGCTGAAAAATGCCCTCTGCACTTTGCTGCACACACCAGTGGTGATGTATTTAAGCTCTTTGGCTACTTACCCCAACTTCTGACGGGGTTAGTGGGTTTTGAGATGAAATTCTTTTCATCCCTATCTTTTTATTACCTTCCAGGACAAGCTGAATCACACAGCTCTCTTCCAGTTTTGTTTCTGTGCTTTTTGAACAGAAAAACTTGGAGAGAATTTTTTTAATCTTGATACTCTTAGTTGAAATAATGCTTTAAAATCATTTTATCAGACATTCAGCTATCCTGTAATTGTGTAAACTGTTTTCAAAAACAAACCCCAGAATTCTGAATACTTCTGTTTGATAATGTCCATGTAATTGCTGTAAGATTATATAGCTGTCTTATTCAGTCTATATTCAGCCAGTAAATCAGGGTTGTGTTTCATATTCAGTCATCCAGAAAAGCAGCATATTGTATCAAATGTGCACTCTGCTGATATATCACAGTAGGCACCAAGTAAATAAAAATGTACTTTTGCTTTCAGAATTAATTTAGCATTCTGCCTCATGTCTTCGAAATCTATTGAATCTCATGAATAAAGACAGAACAGCTCTTCGTACATTATTTGTTCTATGTGCAATATTTGTTTTGGAAATTTAATACATTGGTTTAGGAAAGGGAAATGGCTATGATATAGCTTAAGTGTTTTGACATTATAGGTGTTAATACTTCTGGAGAGAAGGTTGGATTCTAATTTTGTATGAAATGTACAATGCTATTTAGCTGTGAAACTGAATTCCATAGAATGTGGTATGTGTTGGACTTTTACTTCTCCTTGCATCCCTTCTTAAGTCAACTTACAAAGAAGAAAAACAAAATGTCCTCAAATATAGTTTCTTTGTGGGTCTTTTGAGGTTTTGGATTATTTTGTTAATTTGTTTTCTGTTTCCCTGTTTTTCTTTTGGTCACCTATTGTACATGTAGAAGTAGAAATGTGGTCTTTATGGCAAGTTTTACTGTTTAAATTCCAATTTTTATTTCATGTACTGAATGGAGTTGAATTTGGGGCATAAGAACTGGGACGCAATACTAGTGAATTCTAACAAACTTTATTTTAAAAAAAAATTCCAACAGTAGGGCTTCTTCTTGTACTTTGTTACCACAGTTATTTCCCTGTTTTTAGAAGTTTACAGCAGGCACCGAAAATGAGATGTGTGTTATTTTTTCTGAGACAGTTCAGAGCAGTCTGGTAGTAGAGCTGCTGTATTCTTCTCTTCCCATTTTCCCTGCAGTCAAGTCATCTTTTAGTCAAGGAAAAAAAAAAGATAGGAAAATAGTCTTGTGTATTTTTGAAACGAGCTTTCTTTTGTCGAGTGCAGAAAGGCTCTTGTCATAATTGCCGTCTAGAGTTGAAATATGTCTTGATTATAGTGCAGTTTGCATAAGATAGAATATAAAATGCTCTTTGTGTGTAAGCAGTTCTCTGTTATGACAGCAAGAGCTGATACCTGATTTTCTGCACTTCTGTTTGATCATTACCTTAAAATGTGATTTTGTCTTTTTTTGTCCTGTTAATAAATAAAAGTACCTGGTTTTACAGCAGAGTTTTTAGAGACACTGCCAGTGATCTTGAGCCAAACTATGGTGTTAGGAGAGCTCCAATATCTAGTTTACTCCATGTTCAAAAGAGTTAACAAACATCAACTATCCATGTACTATTTTGTGTTTCATTGCCTTGCTTTTGTCATTCTTTTATGACTGCCTCAAAAAAGTTGTGTATATGTTTCTAGAGGAGTCATAAGGAATACTTATTGCCTGAGGAAATTTCTTCATTACTCAGTCTCCTTGTAGTTTTATTTTAAGAATTATTTGATTTTTTTTTCCAGTGATCAATTTATCTAGGAAATAAATAAAAATTTTAAAAATCTGCACTTTTACTGAGGATTTGCTGACATCTTTGAACATGTGATTGGGGCTTAATATCCTTTTGTTCTGTCAATGATCCTTGTCCAAGAGGTTTAACCATATCTCAGTAAAAGGCAGGGGGTTTTATCACAGTTGTATCAAATTTTGATAACTTTGTCACTTTGGTTGAAGGGATGTTTTTCAGTTTTTCGGTCACTGATTCTCTTTGAGTGATGCTGCCACGTTTGAAAATCTGAGGCTTAGGGTAACATTCAAATAAAATTACAGAACATTGTATGAGAGCATTCTTGTTTAGGGAATTAATAGAGCTTGAACTAGCAGTAGGAAATTAGTTTTTGGACTTTGTGTTCCTGGCCAGTCTTCATCCATCTTCTCTGTGAATCTGTAATACACAGTGCTGTGGTGTACAGATAAGTATGGATTTCTCTCAGTTTTGATACAAACATACTGAATTTCTTTTGTACTTGATATACATTCTCTTTACACTGGATTTTAAACTGCCATTATGACCAATAGAAATCTAGCCAATGTAGTCAATAGTGTCTAGAGGATGATTTATTTAATGAGCCTCCAGGGCAAATGGAATTGCTCCCCAGACTCCTCTGATCACATTGACCACCATTGATGATAATGGGAGATGTCTGGATTTAGATGTTTGGAGTGGAATCTTATTTCTGCAGATGCAGTTAGTTACTATTCTACTTCTGTTGAACTTTCTTAGTTATCAAAAACAGAGGACCCACTCCCCCTGCCCTCCCCCAAAATGACACCACCTCCCCCCCCAACAAGCCACAAATGATACACAGTAAATTTGGTCACCATGTGCTGACCAATGCCCCCAAGTCCCTAAGCAGTGACCAGCAGCACCCACCCAACCTAGAGCAGTTTATGTACCAAGCATGATTTCTGTGGTATGGAATTTCATAGCCTCTGTCAGTTCTTCCTCTCAGCTTCTGGTGCATCTTCCTCACTGGCAGAGCATGGGAAAATGAGAAGTCCTTGACTCAGAGAAAGCACTAACTACAAACAAGCAAAGCATCAATGTGTTAGCAACATCATTCTCCTACTAAATCCAGAACATAGCACTCTACCAGCTACTGGAAAGAAAATTAACTTTATCCCAAATGAAACCATCAGATATTATATCAGAAATTTAGATACAGAAAGAAATACGGCAATGTTTTGAAGTAGCTAATAAAATCTTTTGTAGGTGGCCAAAGATGTGCCTAAGAAAACTTAAGTTGTTATAGAGATGGCTGTAAGATATGTTGTGCTGATAATTTGATGCTGTGTCTTGAGGCAGAAGACAGCCTGCTGTGGTTTATGTTTTACTTTTCCTGGTTCAAAGTCTTGGTGCATGTAAATGTGGGAAGAAATTGTGTACATGAATTGTGTATTTAGCTAAATTATACAAAGGCAAGCTTCGACTGCTATAAATAAAAGCCTACAGTATCAGATTTTTGCTGGTTCATCAGCCACACACTTCGTGCTCATGTGGATAGTGCACAAGGTGTTTGACTGATACAAAAAAATCCTGATTTTCTTGTAGTAGATGAAACCATTTCCAGGGCTAAGTGCTTCTTGCCTCATGTAGTTTGATAATCCTGGAGCTGGAGGGGAGAAAGTTTTTTATACTGCTGTGAATTGGTCTGCGCTGACTGCTGCACAATGTAGTAGTTTTCCAGCTCGGTTTTAGGTGATGTCTCTGATCTGTACCTTTGAGGTAGAAATTGGGCTACAGGATGGTAATTTAGGACAAATTTTTGTTGTTGGCAGATAGAGAAGCATTTATTTGTGCTCCTAAATACAACTGTGCTTGCAAAAAGATAATCTCAAGTTGAGGTTATTTTAAGAATGATCTTAAAAAAGAGAAGTTGCTTGGAGAAAGATATGCCAGGTAAGCAGTGTAAACAGTAATGATTTAAGTGACTGCCTAGGAAATGGATGAAAAAGAGAACCAATTATTTCAGCAGATACACGACTGTGTGTGATAAATTTATGAATTTGAAGCTGTTATCTATACAGGCTCAACAATTTTAGACAGGAAATTACCCAATGACTGTTAAAAAAATGTGTTAAGCCATTACTTCTTTGAATTTTGCAGACTTGGAACTAATCAGGTGGACAGTCAAGAAGCTAGACAAAGTTAGTGCACCATTTTTCTTAGCTGATAGACTTTAAATAAATAAATAAAATTCCCAGTACTGTAAGGAATAGATGCATAAAATCTCACAAGAATATATAAAAGTAGTTTTAACTGCAACATGAAAGTTTTGTGGAAGTGTGAACCTGAACATACCTTACAAGACCTTTCAGCAAATTATTTTCCATTCTGATATGTATGCTGAATATCAGATTTGATAACAAATCTTATGGTGCACCTATTTCTATTTACAGAACAGTTCTATTTCTACTAATCTGCAAGTAATGGCAAATGATAATGGCCAGGGATGACACAATGCCTACTGTTCAGTGACTGGAGTGGCTAGGGAATGTAATTTCATGTAGCTCTCCTTTGAAAGTGTATTCTATTATATCAAACTGATAATTACGGGGTAGACGTGACCCATGCTTTCCTGCTTTGTCTGTTGAAAACTTTCCTTCAAAGAGGAACATACACCTGCCAAATGGTCCTTTTGAGGGGCATCCTCCTTTCATATCTCAAGATCTTGTATGCATTTATGTGATCAGAACTTGTTGAAAAAAGCTTTTCCTGAATTTCTTATATGGTAATCTGGAATATGGAATATGATATTAGGCTATACCAGTTGCAAATTTATAGCTTTTACATATCTGTATCTATATCCATCCCTTTTTATTTATACTATAATCTGTAACTTTTATATCTTCAAGTGAAGGCTATCTAGTACAGTACATATGTGTTAACTAACATTTATTAGACAAATTAATCTGCATTACCCTGATACTCATGTGAATGTGCCACATAAAAGCAAAGGTAGGTTCATTGCTACAGTATTAGCTCTACCAAGTGAACTGTCTCCCAAGACTTCTTGATTCTGGCTTTGGACTATTGGTTTTGTACCACTTATTAGTACTAAGAGTTTTGTTTCTTATAGGGAGAAGTTGTCTAAGAAAGCCTCAGTGTCACCAGGATCCCCAGTATCACAGTGAGCACATTGGGTATTGTACAATGGATGTGTCAGTTCATTACAACAGACACTGGTGCATAAAACTTCAAAACTACCCACTTGTCTGGTCTGAAGTGCTCTGCTGATGGCATCACATGCATCATACAGACATGCCTCAAGGAAAGAGAAGTCCTAAACAACTTTGTCTTTAGTGATCAAGTTAAAGCTTGGAGAGCTGCAGTATTTTTAAAACAAAAATTCAGCCTGCTGCTAATGCCTAGACTTGCACATTCCAAGATCGAAGTGACAATTTTTGGTGGGGCTGCCTTTGCCTCATCTTCTTGGCCTCAGTGTGAGTCAGATCATTGCTTAAATGAGACATATTTCTTGATCTCTTTCTCCCTTGCCAACATCATGGCCCATTCACCTCACACATAAATTATAAATGTGTTGCAGATTTTAGAAAGCTCAGAGAGCTAAACAGAGGCAAAGTAAATGAGATAGTCCTGATATGGGCCATACATTTAAAGAGTTGCAGAGAATCCTTGCTGTCAAGTGTGACCAGCAGTAGGTCATCTCAATAGTGTAATGATGTTGCTTCAGTATTACTGTTTCACAGTAACTTTGGCACTTTCTGTTGATATTTAGCACAACAGTGGTGGGATGTGTAGAACATAACCAGCTTTTCTGTGAATCATTTTTGGGAGTTTTATTAGTTTCATCTCAATGGAAACTGGCACACAGAGTACAAGGGAAATGTACTTGCTCCTGCAGCATCACTACTGTTGAGCAAGTTCATATCGAGGTTCAATAAGACCATCAAAAGTTCTTACAAAAATCAACAAAAATTTGAGTCTGACCTTTTACAGGTTGTTGCCATAATGCCCTTTTAATAGATGGCAGTTAGAATAGATGGTAATAGTAGTTTTGTGGGTTTTAAGCTGTTTCTCTAAAATAGTTTGTAACAAAGCAATTTATAAGCAGTTAAAATGACCCTGCAAACACCTACATGCATGATATGTACTGTCTGTAATTTATTTTGTTCAAAGAACTTTAATTGAACCACTTCAATTTGGAGTGTTAGAATAAATAGGAAGCAACAGATCCATCTGCCTTCTTGTTTCTGAAGATTTCAAACATGTCTAATTTTACCTTGGTGCTTTTTCTAGCAAAACAAGTTGCTCCTCGTGTTTTTTTTCCCTTTATGCACATCCTAGAGTAATGGTATTAGGAAAGAATTAGGCTGATCATGGAGTTCATGCCCCAGTGTACAAAGAAGGCTGTTCTGCAGGTTGCATTTTCTGTAATGAAATGCCCCAATTCATGTTTTCTTCCCACTGAGGATGACCAGCCTGTCAGATATTGGCCCTGCTAAAATCCTGTTTCCTTGATCGATGATAAGAAAAGCTGAATCACAGGGGTGAGAGAGCTCTCAGTGATGCATGTAACTGCACATGTGCCAACTTGTGCCACGTAGCTGTGTTACTCTCTGCCATCTGCCACTGCAAAAAGAGAGAACTAAACAGGATTACAAGAAAGCAACAAAAAAATACCCAACCTGTCGCAAGGCTGTGTTGTGTTACTACGTAGCTGTCATTTCTATTTACTGCAAGAGCTGCTTCTCAGCATAAAGTAATGAATTAGGTACTAAAAGTAATTTCTGTTGGCATTAAGGCAAGTGATGTGAAAAGTACAGCTCAAGATTTTAGTATACAGAACTGTTAAAGAGGGGTGTTAATTTTCTAGGAAACTAAGCAGTACATACTGAAGCATTCACAATTTGCTTTACCCTTGAAAAAAAATTAGTCTAACTTAATTGCTTTCTCAAATATCCTTTGTTAAGAAGATGAAATGTGCTTTACTTCATCTTTTGAAAAGGAGGAAAGATTGCAGAGCTTCTGTAGAAGAATAGGCGGCTACAGGATCACAGGTTCCATCTTCTGTTTAACATGATTCATGCAGAGATTGGAGTTTAAAATGCAGACATCTTTGTATTTGATCTTTGCTGTGTTTGAAGAGTAACCAGAACATTTGCAGCTCCATCAGGAGCAGCAGCAGGACTTGGCCAGCAGCTGCTGGTGCCCTGTGAGGAGGTGGGGAGCTGTTCCCTGGCCCTGCAAGTGTGAGCGCACACCTAGAGAATTCTTTCTAATGATGAGTTGGCAAGCCCAACTCTGTTGCTAGAAAAAATAGTGTTCATTTGCTATTCAACCAACCAATTCCTTCATCTCCTGAGCCAAAAGGAGGGAGATAGGAAGGAACATTCCCACCTGCTTGATCCTGCCTGTGGCTATGCTGGAAAACAAAATGCTGTTTTCTCTCTTTTCTTCCCCTTCCTGCTTTTTAAAAAGACTTTTAAAGCAGAGTAAAGTCACTTTGTCCAGTGCACAGTACAGATTAGTTAGTCAGTGTTTGTCCAGAGCTTTGGATGTCCTTAAGCCTTATTAGGGATGAGTGCTGAATTTTAGTCTTCTTGTATTGACTTGATTATGAGCAGCATCTTGATGAAGAAGTTTCTTTTTTACTGTTCGAGTCAGGTGCAGTTTAGGATTTTATTCTCAAAGTTTGTGTATATTTTTATACACGTTTATCATGTATATTTGCATATTACGTTATGGAGTTTCAAGTAACTATATTTTCAAAATCATTGGAGTGTTTTATATGAAAAAATACACTTATGTTTCTAATGGGGTTAGGGGGTTTTTTTGTTTGTTTGGTTGGTTTTGGTTTTTGGTGGGTTTGGTTTGGTTTGGTTTGGTTTGGGTTTTTTTGGTCGTCTTTAGACCAGTCAAGAGATTTCATAGGTATATGAATATTCTGAAGTCCTCCACAGGCCAAATAGAGAACTACTTTTATTGGTAGAAATGAGGATATCCTTGCAGTAGTAGTCTTAGCCAGGGTGTATTTGAATGATTTTTTTCAGTATATTACATTGTCTTCTGTTAGTAAAATACTAGAGTCAGAGTAAAAAATTAATTTAAAATGGGTTTTGAGAAAAAACCTTAAATTCTTATGGGAGTTGTCTGTATTTAGATGAAGCATTTGAGATGAATACTATAATTTTGAATTGAGCAAGAGCAGAGTTGTTCCTTTTATGTATTGTCATACTTCTTTCTTTGAGGCAAAGAGAGACTGAAGAGGTGTGGTTCTAAATATCATGCTTCATTATTTTATCATATTTGTGGTTTTTAGAACTTGAAGTACGTTATTTAAACAAATGTTCAATGTTGTCTTATAGTAGCTAATGCAATTTAATGGAATCTACATATTAAGTAATCTGATTGCTTCACAGATTTTATGTCACCTGTTAGCACATAAAAATGACATGAACTCATGCATTTGAATGATTTCCACAGGACATATCTAAAATGATATATTGATAGCTTTTTGTTCAGCTGTCTTCTATACTTTAGAAGATTTCATTTTATTGGAGGAGTTAATAGTCTATTGGTAGACAAAAGAGAAAACCTTTTTTATACAAGTAAAATATGCTTCGTTTTAGAATCTGAAGAATTGAGATTCAGTGCTGAAGCAAAATATAGATGCAGCATTATACTTTGGAAAAACAAGAACGTGAACCTGAGTAAAGAAATTTGTATTTCTATTTTTTTTTCTCTGATCAGGCAATCAATTTATGGACATTTGTGAAAGATTTTAAATTACCATGTTTTCTCCATCTGCTAATATGGTGGAGTCCAAAATTTTGATCTTTATATCATCTTGTCTTTAAAGCCATTGCAGAACCAGCTGAAAAGACCTTAAATCAATGCAGTTACACACTTCTCTTGAATTGTGTCTGTAAAGCATGTATGTGTACAAGTGCAGGTTTGTGTAATATAAAACCCAAAGCTAGCAGCAAGCAACTAGGTTTTTATTTTCCTCACTTTGAGTACATTGGGAAATTAATTTTGTTATTCAATATTTCTATTTGCAGAGAAGATAGAATTACTGACCCAATATGTAAGAATTTATTCTTCTGTTTTTACTCAGTTTGACAAAGGATATGCTTACAGCATTCGCCACAACTATGGGAAAGAAGGAAAGAGGACTGATTATACCCCATACAGCTGCATGAAGATTATCATGTCCAATCCACCAAGTCAAGGGGATTATCATGGTGAGTCCCTTAAGGGGAAAAACCCCAAGCATTTACAAACAGCAGAATCCCTTGCCTAAACAAGTTATTCCCTCCTGTAGCCACTTAAATTATTTTTTTTTCCAGAACATAGTATTCTTGAACTGTTCTCTTTAGATCAGGCTTGATAACTGCTGGTTTTATATACATTGTGTCATGCAGTTCAAGGAGACTTTAAATGGGCAGATGCTTTAAGAAATTACCAATTAGAGGTGTTCTGAGGTATGGATTCAATCATACAGGAAGTCTGAAGTTTGCTAGGGTATTTTAAAATCTACAGCTGTATGACTAAACATGGAAAACCTGCACTCACTTCACTGTTGTAGTGCTAATACTAAGTCATTCATTCATTCATTCATTCAACTCACTCTAGGACGAAAAAAATAGCCACTTTTACTTAGGTGGTGGAACTTTTGAAGTATTTAAAGGTGATATTTTTACAACAGACTATGCTTTTAAAGACCAGTTGTCTCTCATTACTTTTATTTTCTTGGGTTTTTTCCACAGGTATTAAATGTACCAACACTGTCATTGTTAGTAAGGAACCAACTTAAACTCTTTTCCTGTCAGTGAATAAGAATTGTGGCCTGTTTATGGTGGGATATTTTATGTGACTCTTGAGCCTGTGGTGCCCTGATAACTCTGTAGTAGAGTAATTACTTAAAGAAAGAAAATAAAAAAGCAATTGTACACATGGGTAATTAACTTCCCTATTAATAAGCTGTTAGACAATTAGGAACAGCTTAGCTGGTCTCTTGAGTGCCTTACTGCACTAACTCCTGGGTAAACTGCTTTGTTTGTGTGCTTGCTTGTTTTTTACTGTCAGGATGCCCATTCCGCCACAGTGATCCCGAGCTACTGAAGCAAAAGCTGCAGTCATACAAGATCCCTCCCAGTGGAATAACTCAGGTAAGGCATATTTTGCTTGACACTTTCATTAATAAGGCACTGCTCTTCAATTTTACTTTCTATTCGCGTAGGAATGCCAGATGCAATTTGTCAGTGTGTATTGTGAAATATTTCTTCTTGTAAAAGGTTTATACCAGAATTTGGGCTTTCTGGCTGCAGTGCTCCCACTGATGTGATGATTATCATCACCACCTTTTATTGTTTAATATTATGAGTGGGTTTATTACAACAGTGGATACAATCCAGAAATTTTTTATACCTTTTTTTACTGCACTGTGATTAGAAAAGAAATTTAAATTAATCTGGCAGTGTTTTAGAGAATTTGTTTTTGCAGTGACTTGTGGATGACTACTGTGTAGTCAGTACACAGATGTAATTCTTTTCTATAATAAAATTCTAAAACCCATACACTCCTCATTATCTGTTGTGCTAACTTCCTCTGAACAGCAAAAACAAACACCTAATAAAACACGTAATGAAATTAAGCAGAATTTTTAATCAGTTTTTAAAAAATATAAATTGAAAATCTCTTATATAGCAAAACCAATGTAGGAATTAGAACTTTGAGATGTGTCCTGAAGTACTGTGACACCTACTGCTTGCTCTAGCAAGAGCTTAAGGCAGTAAGAAGTTGTCATCATTTTCATTGAAAGAAGATGTACTGGTGAGATTTAAGCTGAGACCAAACACTTCTGTGTATTAACTGCCTGGAATCTGCTTTAGGTCCATAGGAAAAAACCTGCTTTAAGTTGTTGTCTTTAGTTCATATGGAATGTCACCATTACTTGTTAGGCATCACCAAACTGTTGTACTAGATGGAAGAGAATGTGAAAGTTCCACTTAAAGCAGTCTACCTTGGAAGGATTAATTAAGATGCAAATTAAAAGAGAATAGTTTTAAACAGTTTATTGTTCACTATAGTAATTCTTGACAAATTCCTGAAATACTTATACTTTTTCCTTCTTTTTTTCCCATATTTTCTTCGGGTTCATATCAATAAGCATCTATATCTCTGACATGCCCTAGAGAAACTTTCCTTTGGCTTTTTTTCCTTATATATACCTCAAGAATTGATGCTGGTCTGGCATTTTTATCCTGCTAATCATTGGAAAGATTGGTGAGGATTTACTGGCTTAGATGCCTTGCTGTATGTGTGGGTAGGATTTAATAAAGGTTATTTCTTCAGTGAATTTGCACAGTAAGATAGTATCTTCATATTTAATGTAGTTCCTTATTTAATGTAAATTGTGATTTTATTTTTGTGTGTGTATGTGTTGAGGGGATTTTTTTTAAGAGTGTAATTTGGATTCACTAGCAAACTTATATTTTCTTATCAAAAGTGACTAAGAAAGTGACTAAGATGTTGTTGCCTCTATCAACATCTTCTTTGCCCAGAAATGGATGTTGTCCTGTCCATGACTTCTGTGGTGTTTAAGTGCAATTAGGGTAAAGGGCTCTTCAGTGTCCACTCCTAGTGTTAAACCAAAAAACCCACAAAATGATAGACCCTCCATGTAAAAAAATTAAATAACGTAAAATAAAGTGTTGGCTGTGCCTGGGTTCTCAGAAATTAATCTTTTACATCAGATAGTCTTTGAGATAGTAGTAGGAGAAGAGGAAGAAAAATAGTTGCCATCTGCCTCCAAGTTGTTATTATTGCTGCCCCTCCTTTTTGTGCCATTTTCATGGTCCAGTAATGTTTGTGTGACTAATAACAGATCAGGATCCTTCAGTCCAGACAGTGGCTTTTAGGAGTCTTCTCTGATTTTGATGGCAGCTGCTGAGTATCAGAAATTGTTTTCTTCCTTCAGGTCTGTGAATAAATATTAGAGGTGGACGGTTTACCAATCTTTCAGTGGTCTCATGCTACATTTCCAGTAGCTTGGTCTCAAGACTGGCATTCACTCAAACCTTTTGACTAAGAGTCAAACCCTTTGACTCTGAGAGTTCCTGTTTACTCCTGGTCCAACGAGAGCTCCCTTAAAACTGGTAGATACCTGCTTTTAATGAATGGTTCAGAGCTTGAGCTTTCAGCTGTGCATTTCAGTAAATGGTATATTTTTGGGGGGGGCTCAGGACCTCTTATACTTGTTCTTTGCTCTTTTTTTTTCCCTACAACTGGATTAAATGAAAGGTTTTGATTAAGTCACTCACTGAACTTTGTGTAATATTCTTCAACAAATGTAGTGTTTTGGTGGGTTGGAGATTCTTCACAGAGGTGGAAATAAGCCAGTCTGTGCCTAGGCCTCTGATATGGCTATATGTTTCTACAAATGAAAAAAATCCCATCAAAACACTGAAAAAAAACCCCACCACAAGACCACCACAGTGAAAAAACCCTAACACTCTCTCTGTTGATCTAATATTTGAAAAGCTTTAAGTTATTGCTGTCTGTAAAAGTATTTTCTCTTGCAGCTAAAGAAACTTTCCAGAAAAGTTAGAAATTAATCATACCTAACTGAGTCTAAGTAGAAAGATTTTCATGATCAGTTAATTCCACAATGTAAAAAACCCCAAACTTGCTTTGAGTAAGTTGAAAATAACAGTGGATAATTATAGAGCCCCAAGTATCCATGCAACATCTTTACTTTGAGTGCTGAGGATCTATAAAAGCAGGTGGCTGCATACATCTGCCAAACATCATCTCAGCCTCATTAGCAGTCAGTAGAGCAACATCAGAAAAGCAGGTTGCAGATGGCAGTGAAGAAAAAGGCACATAAGGACTAACAGGAAAAATCCTTGAGTATGTACCTTTACTTACAAAATAAAGCAATGCAGTGTAAATGGCTTAATGTATGTAGAGGCAAAAGAATTGCTGCTGTGAATTAAGCTTTGAGTGGAGGTCTGTTTCTGGGAAATACTAGGGCAGAACAGCTGCAAGCTTGCTTTCATTATGGACACAAATGTGGTAGAGAAGATAATATTTATTAGGGATGGTAAATCTGTTTTATTTTAATAGAGGATTGTTAGTTTCTCGCACACAGAGGGCTCCTTTCTAGCTGGGCTCCATTCTGTCACAGTGTTTAACCTTTTTTGTTTCCTCTTAGCAACTTCTTCCCTGACAAAGCAAGTTAATCTACTAAAGCTGTTCTTTAAATATGTTAAATATGCCCATTATTCCCCCTCCCTTTCATATATGCAGAAGGTGAACCCGGTGTGGCCAGTTGAAAATTACAAATATACTAACTCTTTAAATCTCTTAGGGTTTATACTAAGAATTTGTCCATACCTGAGTTTGTTTGCTCACTTAAGGTTCTGAGATTTAAAATGTATTTCCACCTCAATTTAGAACACTTTTTCTTTATATCATTTTACTACATGTAATCTTGATTAAGTAAAGAAGAATTTTGAGAAAACCTTTAAGTATTTATGAATTAGAGTGAATTAGCTGATTTATTTCAACTGGAAAATTCAGATTAGACAGGTCTGAAGATTACAGAATATCGTGAATGTTTCTTTCAACTAACCAACAGACAGATAGATCTTCTGATAATTACTCCCTACTAGGTGAAAAGTACTTTTTAAGAAAGTATATACAAATAACATGGTTAGCGTTTTCTTTAGAATAGAAACAGCTGTTTTGTATGGCATAGATTATATTGTAAGGAACAAACAAGCAAATGTAAGGCAATATGAAATTGAAGTGTTTAGAATAGAGGAGGTTTTTTTAATCCTTAACTACTAACTTTTTCAGTCAATTCCAAGGAGGGATAAGAAAAAAAATATCTGAATGTACACAGACAGTGGCGGATTTCAGCTTTCATTGCCTAGCTGGCCTTGGCCTTTCTGTTTCACAGAAGGTTTAACTGGAGGTGGCAAGAGGGATAGAAATGTAGTCAGTTGGGCTATTACAGAGAAATAATGGGGCTAAGTACTTTCCTGGCAGTGTGTTGCTGTTTTTATCCATTCAGCAAATGTAATTTATTTATATATCTGTCAATAAGTACAAGGCACCATCCGATAATGAGTACAGCAGGGATTTAAGCTGTATATTGCTGTGTTTGACACAAAGGTCAACTTTGGGAAATGGCTTGAAATTAACATTTCTTGAAAACTATTTTTCCTTCCACTGAGGCTATCTCTTAATTCCAGCAATTTTCTCTGTTTGATAAGCAGAGAGAGCATACATTTTGATTATATAAAGGAGGGAGGAGGTAATGAAACTTTAAAATATTTCAACCACCATTGCATTCTGGTGATAAGAATGGGACTTCATGCAGCACAGAAGAGATTACCTGAAGTAGAATTGGAGAGCAAATTGTATTTACAAAAGATGGCATGATTTTCCTAATACGTGTTCAAAACAGCCTATTCACTCACATATTCTGCTGAGCTTGACTAGAAATAGCTTCATTTCAAAAAGGACAAATCTGATTGAAGGTAAAAGCATTCCCCTCTCACAGATACTTGTCTAAAGGATTTGCATTAAATTTTCTTGATGGGAGCACAGTAGTATTTTACTGTGCATCTGCATGAACTGGTAATGTGGAAAATAAAAATACAAATCATGTCCTTGATTGCTTCATGCTTCAACCACTTGAATTGCTAGATTTATGTCTGCAATTTGTGGAAGAGATGTTGCAATATGATAGTTTGACAATAACTGTCACAATTATATTACCAAAATATAGATTCAACTTATTCTTGAAGTTAAGAGTATTGAAATTACATTCTGAGGGTCAGGCATACCTTCCTGTGGTTTTATCTTGTTTTTAACATAGCAAAGGCATTTTAAAATGCTGTCTGCTATTAGTAGGATTCGCAGATGTCCATGAGCTGTTGTACAAGGCTGTGGTGGAACAATACATTGTTGAAAGTATCCATAAGTTGAATGTGTGAATCTGTCACCTTCCTCTCCCTCCCTGTAGGTGCTGGAGCTGGTGAAGGGCATGCATTACCAACTGGCCTGTCAGAAGTACTTTGAGCTGACACATGATGTGAGTAGCTACTGTCCTTTTGTTCAGCTGTCATCACCCACTTTGTCTTGAGGAAGGCCTTGGAAATCATGAATGAAGCCCAGAAACTATTTTCAGTTTGCTCATTACCTGTTTTGCTTTGTTCATTTTCTTTTCAGTAATTTCAAACATTCTTTTATAATTTTCTGCATTTATATATTGATGTTATTAATGGCCCCAACATTACAAGATGCAGTGAGACATTATACTGTCTTCCTGAAAAGGTCAATATTGTTGAGTCTTATCTATTTCAAGTCATTTAGTTTTTTCAGTACCCTGCTTATAATCAAATTTGTAGGCTTTCATGCATTGAGCAAGTTTGATGTGTTTAGATACCCCTTAAAAATAAAGTATCTAAAACCTCTTAATTTAATCTCCCAGCATTTGCATGGTTCCTTTTGTTAATTTCTATTTGTAGTTACGTGTGATTATTTTTTTAAAGATGAGCATTCTCAGAGCTTTCCCATTTGTTTAATTGTAAACAAAGTTATCTTAAAATTTTGTCCAAAAATTTTTAAGATAACAAATGGCCACACTCCATCTCCTGTGTGATTTCTTGATCCAATGAAATAGCTTTTGCACTGGTTCAAGATTCCTTGTCATCAAAAAAAAACCCCAGTGAAGTCCAGCTGTTTTTACAGCTTTGTTCTCTTCACAAACTGAGAAATGGAAACACCCCTTTCAAACAGCAGACTGTGGAACAGCCTTACTAAGGATATGGATGAGGATTAGATGACCCACCCAGAGGCATTTACCACTGACTTTCTTGTTCTTACCCATTTTCACAATTGATTTTGGTGGAACTTAAATATGTGAAGTTTGTCTTCACATATTTCCAGCTGTCATATGTATGAATGTATAGCAAAGGTGCACCCTGAACCTGTGTCCAGTGTTGTTTTGGCAGCTGTATTTTGAGAGGAACACTTGGTCTTACGGTGTTAGAAAACGAGTCTAATAATGTGGAAGGAAATTCAAAACAATGTACAATTTTAAATTTAGGTAACACTCGCTCTGTGTAAGCTCATGTCAGTAGAAATAATATTTTCCCAAGATTACTATAGACCCCAAGATCAACATTCATCAAAAGATAAATCAGTACTGTGTATTTTAGGAAAGCTGTCTTTTCATTCTTCTACAGGAAATTCCAGAAGAGCATTATTTTTTATCAGTTTTGTGGTGATATAAATATCTGTCTTTGCTGCTTGCACTCACAATTATCTTTCTGCTTTGCTCTTGGTATTATTTCAGTGAGATAAGACAGCATACACGGACACTGTAGTTTGAATGGCACATTCTTATGATGACATTATTTTACAGAATTTAGCTGCTCAATTGTTACTGTTACCAGCCTGCTTGGACTGATTTTTCTATTCTACAACTATGTGCTTTATTAATTTTTAATTTTTTTATGTGGGGTGGTAAAAATACATGTCTCTGAAGCTGGTGACCTTTGTTTCCAGTCAATCCTTTGCTTTCTGTATATCACTAGCAGAGTTTTTCAGTGAAGGAAATTTCAGAAGAATCAATTAGCATAACTTTGCTTGTTTCTTTGAGCAGGGGAACAATCTTAAGTAAAATTTTCATGGAAGTGATGAACTTGCTCACATGGAGAATTTTGACTTAAATTATGTAAAAAATTTTACCAAGAAAATGTTTGATATGTGTTGAGAAGAACTTTTGGTGTTGCCTGCAATTTTTAAAACTTGGGGTGTATGTGGGTTAGATTAGCTATGAATGGTTTTGTAACAGAGACTTGTTCAAGATTTTATTTCTGGATGTTCAGCAGTCTTGTACTTGGCAGTAAGACTGTGCTAACACATGCAGCTGGACTAGAGTGAGAGTGTTTAGATACATTTTTCAGGGGTGGATGATGGAGGTTGTGTCCTTGCACTTCAGTGCTACTGTTTCAGATAGCATGGGCTAACAGCTGATGCTCTATGTATTCTGGGCTTATTAACTTCAGTGCTGCACCTCTCCTGAACTTTGGTTTCACTTTTTCACAACCATAGAACAAAAGCAGACATCATTTGTGTGGTCCAGTGCATGGACCTGGCAGGAACATGTAGGCAATTTGTTAACTCTTCAGTAAGTGTGAGAAAGGAAAGCTGTAGCACCATGATTGCTCCACGTGGTTTTTTTTCTGATATCAGCTATAGCATTATCAGCTGTCATTTTAGTTCTTGGTTAAAACCCAAAGGTTTTATAGCTTCAAAATTATTATTTCAGGATTTTCAAAACACTATTTGCTATAGCAGGGATACTAAAATGGAGTTTGTATGAGACCCAGTGTGTACAAAATGTGCTGAATCCAAAAAAAGTCACTTGTTAGTATCACCTACTTAGATGGATTTATACAGTTTTGTCTGAACTGGCTGGTCTTTTTGCTTGGTTAATACTTAAAGTTTTAAAGCTTCTGCATGTTAAAAGCTTAAAGTTTTACCTGCACAGAAAATACATTTTTCTTTGGGTATGGTGGATTCCAGATAGATTTAACAGTGTGAATTGGCAAAGCTGTTAGAGAAATCTACTTTCTCTGTTTCTTGTAGTAAGTCTCAGCTACCTTACAACTAAGTTAATGATAAGGCTTTTAAAATTAATGTGCTTGGATCTGTATTACTTAAAAACATTGTAGAACTTGCATAAAGTTGTATGAGCAGTCTAATGTAAAAAAATACTTCCATTTTCATGAATTTCCAGACATAGCAGAGTATTTTTATTCAGAGAAATGCTTACTGAACCCTGTTGAAAATTACAGAGAATAGAATTCGTTCTAAATCACTATATCACAAATTATGATAATGAAAAAATCTTACCCTTTTTCTTTTAAGGCTCTCGCAAGAAGTGGATAGTTTGAATGGGTGTAATTCTTTTAATTAAGAGTTGCCTAAGCTTCATCTGATAAGAGTTTTATTTAAGTACCATTCAAGTTTGAAAAGGAAAAAATGGTACATGGAATCATGCAACAATTTGAACTAACAACCTGTAAATAGCTTTTAAAAACCCACAAACTTAAACTCACAAATACCATCAATCACCTCTGAAGACATGGTTGTAGGTTCTGTTTGTACAATGAACTGCTTCTCTAGCTTGTTCCAGACTGCTGGGGAGAGAAGAGTTTAGAATAAAATTAAGAATTACAAAGTGACTCTTAAATTGATCTGAAGAGAACTGAGATTTTAAGGTTAAAAAACAGAGCTCATTAAGAGCTGCTAAAAGGAAAGCCAGTTTTTCACTATATCACTTCTTTTTAAGCCTTTTTCCTGTAAAGAAGTAATTTAGTTCCCATGTAATGAAAATTGGAGCATGGATGAAAGCTGGCTGGATGAAACTCATCCAGATAAGACTAAAATCAAATTCAGTGATGACTTTGGGTTAGGTTTTTGGGTGTTTTTTTTTCGTTATGCATTTGAGTACCAAATTAAAGTGCTGGGACTGTTACTTACTTTTAAGATTTTTCAAGCAAGGTCACTGACTACAGTTGCTAATTCATGTCTGAATTAGATTTTGTTATCCATGTCACCATTTTCCAATGGAGCTAAGCCAGGCAGTGGTAGTGCATTTAATCAGGGTTCCATTTAGAGCACACACTGATCCTCTGCTTTATGATTATTCACAAGCAGCTGAAATTTAAATTGATGGGGTTTGGCATATTAAATTAGCCACAGTATGTCCTCAGGAGACTCTGTGTGTGTGCAGAGTTGCTTATTATACCTGAATTGGCCCCTCCCTTCTGGAAAAAAGGGAATATAGTGGGAGCAGAAATTTGCAGGTGTATGACTCTTAGTCTTCCATGGTGTGTTGTACCCTATGTTTGGTAGGTCTTCCAATGTATTTTAAGAGCAATATTTTCTAAAAGTGTTCCTGGAATTCACATGAACTGCAAGGCAGATGAAAGGTGCAGGTTGCCTTGAATAGGAGGCGAAAGCACCTTTTAAAGTAAGCATTTCCAATTCTGAGCCTCCCTAAAAGAAATACAAAAGTTATACCTTTGGTTTGCAGTGAATACGTCAGAATAGCTTCCTTTTAAATCTGAAAGCTTTGTTGATCTGAAATATTTGATGAGCATTAATTGAATGTTCATTTGTAAGATAAATCCAGAGCTGAAAGAATGCACCTGCTATAGTAAAAATAGTAATACAAATATGCTGCTCCAAGCTAACATTTACTGAGCCATTATTTACAAACCAATGCCTTTTTCTTCAACAAAATTGGAACTAATTAAATTGTTAATTAATCTGTTCTTGAATGTTAAAAAAGATGATTTTTACAAATAAGGGTAATAATTTGGTATTCTTTTCCTATTACTTGCAGGTTGATGACATTGGGTTTTCTTTGAATCATCCTAATCAGTACTTTACAGAGAGTCAGAAGCTGTTAAGTGGTGGTAGAGAACCAAAGAAGGAATTCAATAACTCAGGAAACTTTCAACAAAAAAATAATAGTCAGGAAAGCATAAATTCAAGTTCTACTCCCACCTCTTCAAATGCAAAAGCCGATACAGAACTGGAAGGACTGGAAGCATACTTCACTGAAGACTAAGCAGCTGTGCTATTTGTGTGTTATTTGTGGTTTTTTTTCTTTCATTCTTTCCCTTCTCTAGCATTTGTCCCTATACTGAGGAAATATGCACTTCACCACCTGGAAGACAGAAGCATTTAGTGCTTTTAGTAGGCTGGAAAAACGAAAGATAAATATTGCATCCAGTATTTATTCTTACTGCTTTAGGAAGCTGTTTTATAGGTTGTGTTTAAGGATGGGAAACTTTCTTCACAATTATTAGGTAATTTTTGTCTGACTTACCTTTTTTGGTTTTTTTCAATAGGTTCAAATATTTTTATCCTCTTTTGTGATCAGTTTTCTATGTATCATCTTAATAAAAAAATTGCAAAGCAAAAGTTCTGTATTTTCTTTTTAGTTATATTGGGATGGTAATTAAGTTGGAGTTCTTATGATCAAAATTGCTTTCTGGAGGAGTCTGTCTGTCTCTCCTATATGAGGAGCTCAGGGAAATCAGCTTCCTAATTTCTACCTTGACACTAAATTTAGAGAGCTGGTTTTGATACTTGGAAGAGAACATAATTAGAGTTTAGACACCTGTATGTAAGAAAATAGTAAAAAAGATATTCTACCAACTGACTAATCATGAAGAAGCTAAAAGCTTATTAGCATATATTTCTTTTAAAGTTTCCTCAGTGTCTGAGTGTTGTTGGAGCCTCCTGTGTCCTGCTAAGCTGAACAGCCATTTCAATGAAGCTTTGGATCCCCTAAACTCCACCCATTCTTCCACAGTCCAGGCTGCCCAACACACAAACACAAACAAGCTTTCAGTCCAGCAGAAACCATCATGCAGTGGATGGGAGCTCCAAGCACGGCTGGTATTGTCTAGCAGGCTGTTTGGGTACTCTCCCAGGGATTTTAAATACCTCGATTTTATTTTACCTGCTGCTTAACCAATTTCAAGACAGCATTATGCCCTCCCCTGGAGAGTGACCTTGCTACCAGTGCAGCCTTTAACCAATTAAACACAGCACTGTCATTGCTAGAGACTTGCACCAGCTCTGTGAGTCCTTGACATGAAGACTCACTGGCCTCCCTTTTTCTGAGCTTGCCTTGCCCTGCTTGAAGCTTTGTTTTAGCTGTAACTTTGTCTCTCAAATGACAGCCTAACTTTGTACAGTTGTGTGGTGTGCTGCCTGTGTTTATGATGATTTTGATATAATTCTGGGGCTAATGGCTAGGAAGTATTAAGTAGTTACTTTGTATAAAATGAATTCATCTATAATTTTAGGTGCCAGAGGCTCCATGGATATAAACAAATCATCCAAGTGCCAAGCACGGATCCTTATATGAGGATGGTTTCTCCTGTTGGTTAAGCTCCTGGCATCACCCCACCTGAAGTGTGGAAGTCCATGACTTGTAGTAGATGGTTAAAAAACTTTGGGTTTTGAAGTGTCTTTGGCAGTGGTAACTGTCCTCTGTTTTAGCATTACTGAATACCTGAGTTGGAGGTGCCTAAGTGGACATCATGGATTCTTTCAATAGAAATTGAACTCTTTCAGACATGCTATGAGATTTATGGTCTTAAGTGAAACAGCTGGGAGAAGAATGAGGTCATCAAGGCAGTTGTATTATGCATCACTTCTTTCTCTTGGGTTTTATTCCTCTCTGTCCTTTTCATTACTGTTACTATTATTATTATTATTTTAATTTTTTATTTTCTGTTATTAAACAGTTCTTATCTCAACCCATGAGGTGTGTGGGGGGGGGTTTAAATGCATTTGTTTGTTTGTTTGTTTGGTGTTTTTTTGCTTTGATTCTCACCCCTTCTCCTCATCCCTGCCCAGGAGTTTGTGGTGTGTGTGAGCTTTCAGGTAAGCTTATTGATTGCAAGCAATTAGAGATGCTTTCCTTGTTTTCTCCAAGTACATATCAGGAAAATCCAATGAATCACAGATGGAAAGATATATTCATATTTGAGTGGTTCTTCTGGGTGTGTTTCACATCATAATACTTCAATTGTTATTTACTTTTTAAAAAACATTTTATTCTAAAATACCTATCCACTGGAGTCCTTTAAAAACCCACAGAAGAATCACTTCTTTTCTGCTTGTACTCATGAAGTAATGTCATTACCTCAACATCAAAACTTCTGCCTGTGGTATCTAGTTGAGAGAAACAAAAAAATACTTTCACCCCTTAACACACTTATTTGCTGAGATTTGTTTAAATCCCTCAAATGCTGAAGGATTTGTGGTGTTTGAATTGGACAAAGGTTATGATCAATGGGTCGGATTCAATCCCACAAGGAACCTGAAGCGTTTATATAGGTAAACTGATTGAAAAACAGGTATAAAAATGGTTGGGATAATGTCAAGAGTGAATTATAGCTGTGAAGTGTTAGGAATAGATACCTAAATACTAACTTATTAACTCCCTCTTATGAGCTATGTAAGGCCTTACCTTGAAGCCTCAGGATTTTGTAGTTTTGGATTAAAGAATCCAGCTTCATTCAATTTTTTTTTTCATATATCATGTAGGAAATAAAGTCCCTACAAAATGAAAATTCTGAAGACCTTCATAGGCCATATGAAATAAACTTCTCCCTTTGATCTTCTAAAGTTTCCATCAAATGAAATTATAAGTAAAGAAATTATAAGTAAAGAAATTAAGTAAATTTGCTTTTAAACAGGGGGTGTAATTACACTGAGGAAGCCTTATGACTGTATTTATGCTTGTGCTAGAGGCAAAGCTTTTCTTTTGATTCCTGAATTGTTTTGGAGCATGTGTAAATGGGACTTGAGTTGTGAGGGAATACCAAACCAACCTCACTATCCTTATCAGAAATAAAATAGTAGAATATTCAGCCTGCTGAACTGTTTCCAGCCTGAAGGCCAAAATTATCTCAAGCACAACCATCAAGCTGGAATATCTAAATTGGCTGTCAAGCAAGTTTGATGGGATATTCACTCTTTTTAACTGCAATGTGTGCTCCCAGCATGTATCAAATTAGACAGCAGAAGAGGGCCACTTGTTTCCTGTAGGTAGCTGGAACCTATTTATGCCAGTTCACCTGTGTGACACTTACTTAAGGTGCTTAAATGCTTATCTGGGAGAGAAAAATCATATCTCTGTGTATGCCATCCAGCTGTATAACTGGTTCTGCTAAAGTGCTTTCTATAAATGGGTTTTATGTCTGAATAAAAACAGCTGTACTGTGACAGACTTGTCATATTTTTGCAAGAAGTGTTCTTAGCACATGATTATTTCATAACTTGATAAGTTCAATATTTGTTAAATTGTCTACTGTGCAGATTTAGAGCACTAAACTCAGTTCTCTGAAGTAATGCCAGCCACCAGCACACTCAGTTTGCAGTTTAGATTCACTTTCTCTAGGGTAGTTGGTAGTTGATCTTGTTTTTCACCAAGTAGCAAATTCTAGAAATGCTTTTCTCCTAAATAGAATTTCATACTGTTTCAAGAATTTCACTCTTGCACTCTTCAGCTGTAGTGAGTCAGTATTTTGTGGTAATCTTAATAAGAAAGAATTGTTTAAAAAAATTTTCATTACATTTAAACTGAAGAAAAAAATGCTACATTTCTTAATTACAGTCTGTTACTGAAGGGTTTTTTAATTCAGTAGAGCTTGTTGCCAACAAAGAAGTTTGTTCCTAATAAATTACTTTTTCCCCCTTTCATGTTAGTAGACCTAAACCTGAGTCTTTCTCAATGAGAGTGACTGCAATAATCATTTTCTCTGACAAAAATCACCTGAGGAGCTTTCCATAGCTTGAAACAACAAAATCTTAGAACAGAAAGGAAACTAGTGCTCCTGTATACAGTGTTATTCTTCCAGTTGTCCTCTTCTTAATCACCATAACTAAGAGAACATTTAATTACTAAGAGCTGATACTGCCCATGAATCTGGAAGAATTGTCTAAGGGCATCTCAAGCTTTAGTAAGGACCACTTTTAACAGCTGTTAAATTGACATTATAAAGAAGTGAATAGACCCCCTTTTACTGAGCAAGGTTTATCCTCTGATGGGTATTAACTTAAGTCTCAACAGGCCTGAGGTTCCTAATATCAGACTAAACTGTTCTTCATGCCTTTTTTCATCTGAGGATAGGGCAGGCAGATGGGCTGTACTGTGTGCATTGACCAACTGCTTAGAAAACTCAGATCTCACGTGCTGAATTCATGTGAGAATTCATTCACAAGTTGAATGCTAAGTTTGTAGCTGCATAAGAAGATGAGCAAGTTGGTTTGGACACATAGTTTTATTACTGTGAACTAAAATAAAATGGTAGAAATATTGTAGAAGTATCTTTTTTTCCTCTCTCTACCAGTAAGTTGAAGGTTGCTGGCATTCCTTTAAAATACAAATGTCCAAATATTTCAATTAAAATCAAACAAACAACACCAACACGTGCTATTCCTGGGTACTTTAGAAGAGTCTTAATTTTTAACAGCTGCTGAATGGCTGTTTTGGAAATGAAAAAACTCTTTTCTGTGCTCTAAGTAAATGCATTTGATGTATCTAACGTATCATGGTGTTAATGTCTTCATGGTTCACTGTGGTGAAAGGCTTGCATGCAAATCCTTGACTGTTGCTTAAAACCTAAATCTACTCCTTGAAAGTGGGGTTTTTTTTGCTTGTGTGGATAATTTATGGTGCTTCTCTGAGTAGAATCTACAGCACTAATTAGCTGTATGACCAAATTGTTGTTGCGGAGGGTAAATTTTTAAAGCCATGAGTTACTTTACATGTTTGTTCTGCTGGGTGGAAGACTGGACTCTAATAATTAAAAATATGCTTCTGAACTAGTCTCAGTGAGATGCTTGTAAGTGAAATCTTAACTTCCCAGTGTAAAAGATGGCTTCTGTTGGCCATCAGTCCTGCTTTGCTCATGATTCAGAACAGTTGTTAGCACTGAAAGGAGTCCAGCGTGGTCCTTGGGGTCACAGGGTGGCTTTGGAATAGAAAGGGGAGGGATAAAAGCATCAATATGTTTGTTTTCTGTATGGATGATCTGGCTGTACAGTAAACAGGACATGGGCTGTGGGCTCTGTGTGCCAACAGCCATCAGGTTCCTAGAAAAACTGGAGATCTTGTGGGTGACATCTGAGGAACTTTATTTAATACTTATGGTTGTTAGAATACAAATACCTCCAAAAACATACCCCAAACTGTACAGATTTCCACTTCTATGAATGCACAGAATCACACTATCCAAAGAATTGTGATGTTAAACCTGCCCACAAACCAAACAGTACAAAGTGGTCATTGCAGGGCACAGTGTTCCATTATTACAGGAAAATGCTGCTGTTCCTATTCACTAACAAGGGGGTGACTCAATGCCACAAGCATTCCCCTTTGGTAGGCAGGAGACTTTTTTTGTGTATGTGCTCTCTGAGCAGGTTTTCAGTTGAAAACAGTCCCCAGATGGGGTTTTATTGTCAGGTTTGCTCTTAGAAATAGCTTTGGCTTAATGGAAACATTCAGGCAAACTTCATTTTGCCATTGTCTCTTTTTGTGTGCTCTGTGTTCGACAAATTGGAAAGAGGGAAAATACATGCCAGGAATGTCTGAAGATCCACCTGCTTCCTCCATCAGGCTGTGGGAACCTGGAAGTTGCTAAAATGCTAACCAGCCACCTGAGTTGCAGCACTTTGGTCAATAGATGGAGTATGAAAATTGCTTTTTCCAAAAGAACACAATTTCCATTCCTAATCTCCACCACAATTCTGAGGTGCTGTGTGCTGTGGATTGCTGTCCTGTGACTTTAGAGCACAACAAAAATGGAGCGTGACAAAACCAAGGCATCTTCCCCCGAAGGAAAAACCCTGTCTGAATTCATGTATTTTGCTGCTGCTACAACACACTTTTCCCATGGAAGATGTGTGCTGTAAGGGGTACATTGTCCAAGATGCAAAGAGGTGCAAATCAGTCAGCAGCTTCCATTGCTACTCCCCAAAAAAATATAGCAAAAAACATACTTCAAAATGATAAAGAAAAGTTTGGAAGGATATAATGATTCTGCTACACATAGTAATTTCCAAAGGAGCTGTTGTGGCAGGGTCTCACTCTTCATGGTATCATTGCACAAGAATATGGAAGACAGAATATTTTTTGTCCCCAACAGATTACAGTTTAAATTATGAGATGATGTAATGAGTGAATGTAACAAATACGAGGGGCAGATGATTAAAATATGAAACGGCAAGGACTGTGCCCAGAGATATTTTTACATTTATGTGTTGTATAAATTGAAGGGTTGTGGTTGGTTGTTAAAATAGGTGTTAATTATGTTGGTAGTTTTCGTTGGCCACTTGCCTATCCAGTATGAGCAATTGGGCACTGAGGAAGGATTTGAAATCAATGAATACAAAGTAAGAAAATACATTGAATCAAATTATATGCAAAATAACCGAGATGAAGTCTGTGCCTCCCTTACTGTCTGTATTCTCTTGCTGCCCACAAACTTTTTCAGGATCTTTGACAATGCAGAAGCTCTTGTATGAACACAGGCTTTCACTTTCTGACCCTTAATTCTGGATTGTTGATGTGGCATTGCAATGACAACAAAAGGCACAGGAATATGCCTGTTTCTCATGTATGTCTATTAAAGGATGCTTTTGTGTCTGACAAGGCCTTTAGTCATGCTGTTGCTATTCTCAGTGTTCAGAACATTTTACTTATTTCTTTCCCTGAGACTTTTGGAGACAGAACAGTCCAGGTCTGGTTTCTGATGTTGTCCAAGACTCTTTCATTCAGCTTTGTAATATTTTTGTCAGCTTATAAAAGATATTTTTATTAGCCTGGTTTGTTTTCCAAAGCAGCACTTCCACTACAGAAGCATTTTGACACACAGCAGCCGTGCTCCCATGGCCAACATTAATGCCACATGCACAAGGTTTGTGGATTACTCCAAAAGGACTCTGGGTTTCTCTTGGCAGGCCTTTCAGCCACATCTTGTTCAAGGAAAGAGAAGTCCACAGTAGCTGGCATTTCTAACTGGATATGAGTTAAAATACGTTGGCTTTAAAGGACATTGGGCTAATGTCCATCATGAGATGACAATTTGTCATTTCAGCCATGTTAGCTTCTATGTGTCAGCTCATAATTATTTATAAAGAATATTTTACTGTATTGGGGTTTAGTGCACTCAGTTGCATTTATGAGTGATCACAAGGGCATCTAAAGGCTGGGTTTCTTTGCTTTTATTGGTCAAAATAAAAATAAGTAAATATTATGCACACAAACTAGTCATGATGCTTTCTGTTTTCAAAGGCCTTTGGTTAGGAAGTAGCTCTGTACCTCAGGTGATGAATACTGGAACTCTTGCAATCTCAATCCCAGCTCTAATTCTCATAGCATAGAATGGCAATAACCAGCTTGATATATGCTTATTGCCTTTTCTGTATATTGTTTATTCTGATGGGCAAATCTTAAGTTTTCATTGCTACTGCTGCTGCTGTACTCCCTGAACATTTGAATTGAAATGAATTTTTGCTACCTGATGAAGCTGAGTGAGTTCTATAACTTTCTAGTCCATACCTCATCCCTGGCAGCTGCAACTCATTGGATGCTTGGGAAAGGAAGGGAACAAGTGGGCAGTGATCCTTCTCTGGGTAGTCCATGAATTTTGAAGCAGTTTTTTGAAGTAACTTATATTTTTTATCTTGCCATTCTTGTGTTTCCATGATGCAATTTTGTATAATCTGAAAAAATGTTTCTTGTTTTTAAGTTGGATGCCTGATCTTATCATTATCTTGTATGATGAGAAACAACAACTAACTGTTGTTTTCACCTTCTCAAAACAGCAGGTTCTAGCTGTCATGGTTTTTGTAAACAGTCTTACTCTGTTTGATATTTCTGCACATGGATGTTCCTCTGTGTCTCTCACATTTCTTCTTCTCGTGTCATTTTTGTATGCGGTTTATTTCTACCCTGGATTTCAGGTTGTGTTTTCAGTCCCAGTGCTCTGGACACTTGTCTGGTCACTGTTGCAGTGCAGCTAAGGAGTCTCACTGCACACCTTGTGCTCAGAGGCACAAGTTCACCTCTCATCCTGAACCTGCATGAACACTTCTGTGTACCTGGTAATTCTGGCTGGGAGTAACCAAACGTGGCTGGACATGATGCAGAGAAAATTACTCTCCTGTATTTTCTTACCTCCAGAGACATCATCTGCTTGGTAAACAACTGTGTTTGAGACTGACCAGCTTGAATATTTATTAGGATTATATAGATCAGTGATGTATCTAAGAGATCTAGTGGAAACAAGTAATTCTGTAACTAGGAGCTCTCAACAGCACATATTTTTTCTAATTTAAAGTCTCATATGGTCCTAATATTTACCAATAAAGAAAACAAACATGTTTTGTAACTAGAATATATATGTAGAAGGAGGTAGTAAATGAAACAGATATAATAGGAAGGATTTTTCATGATGTTGCTTTTCATAAAATGTCTAAGACATTTTAACCATTTTTATGCTTCCTGATAAATGCTGAGATTAATATAACTTCATTTTTGTTAAGTATAGTCTAGACCACTACATGGAGCCCCGAGTGCTTTTCAAACAATTCAGATAGCTTCTGCCTCAAGCAGAAGCTTCAGCTGTAATAAGAAATCTAGACAGCACCTTCTTTCTCTAAAAAGAAAGGCTCTATTTAAAAAGATGTTCATTAAAAAAAAAAAAAAGAAAAAAAAAGATAAAGGAGAGATGTGTTCTGTCTTCACTTCTGGCTTTCAGGGAAAGAATAAATATAGGGCATCTAGGCTCCTCTAAATTGTTAGGTTTTTTTTCTTCTTCTTCCCAGAAAATTGGTTGTAGGTGTGACAAACACGATTTATCATCCCTCTGGACTGCATACAGGTACCTGATTGATTTCAGTGGTGTGAAAGCCAAAGCCAGCCCCACGTTTTATCATCGTACTCCTCTATGAGAGATCTTGAAGATTGGATGAAATACCCCGAACATAAACTATTTTTGTTATTACAGATTGACCAAAGAATAGGACTGTGTGTACTTTGTAAACACTTCCTCATGTTCTGAGCATCGCTGGTCTCATATTCTCTAAACAGAGGTAGTTAAGGTTCATAAATGTCTTTGTATTTGAATGGTCTGTTTTGTATTCTAGTCTTGTGATTTTACAGCTGGAGCGAAATCCTGGGTTCAGCAAATTTCATGTACCAGCTTATGTGCTGCAGCAAATGATTTTGGATTGATGCCATAAAATGGATCTTATATTTTAGTTATTTTATAATCATAACTAACTGTTAACAATTTGTAATATACAAAAATACTACTCAGCCCAAAAAAAATCAACAAAAATATCTTGTGTTTGACAGATTTGATTGACTAGGGAATAAGAGAACTCCTTTTTCTGTTAATTTAACTTTTTACATGCAACCTAATAATTAATGACAAACAGTTTTTCAATGCTTGAATATTCAAAATGTATACCTTGATATTTTATTCATCTTTGACATGATGACAAAGCTGTCTTCCACACTCTAGATATGTTCCACTAATGTGTTAGGCTTAAGAGATGAAAATAACCAGCAAATAACTGGGAGTGGAATAACCAGCAAATTCTGTTTCCACTCTGCTCTTTCTAGCCCTAGGTTTTTTTAATGGAAATTAAAAAAAAAAACCAACCAACCAACCAAACAAAAAAGCTACCAGTCAAATACATTCAAGAAACTTCATGATGAGCACTTGAAACATGTTCAGAACAGTATCTGGTCACTTAGTTATTTTCTGCCATTCCAGAATTGCTTTTAAGTAGAGAAAATTTTTTCCAGGTTTAAATAGTACTTTCAGGAAAAGAAGATTATTAGAGAAATGGTGTCACATAAAGAAATTTATGAACCCTGAGCAGGCACCCAGTTGTTTGGCGTTCACCTTTTGTTTCTGATTTGGAATGGATATACAAAGTATTGCTTTGTGTTTCTCTACAGGTAGATAAGTAAGCAAATGCTTTTGTTCCTCACAAAAGGCTGAAGAAGAAAAAGAAAATTCTGTTTCTGCAGTCACATTTGAGCTTTTAGTTCCAAGGACACAGCATCCAAGAGCCTGAAAGGTACCAAACAAAAAAAGTCAGAAAGGCAATTAAAAAAAAATATTATTTTAATTTTTCTTCTTTTTTTCCTTGAAGTATTACCTACACTGAAGGGATAGTGTTTCCATCATCCAGAAACCTCAGCCTTTGTGGGAAAGGTAGCATTTCCTCTGCCTGCTGAACAGTTTTGAGGCTGGGGAGCTATGTTGCCTTAGACTGGGGGTGCTCTTGTATGCAGAGTCAGCCACTTGCTTTTTCTTTTCAGAGCAAGCACACATGCTTATCATCTCTCCTGATTTGGAGGAAGTCAATTTTCTATTTTCAGAACATGATTTGTTTGCGCTCCACTGCTGATCAACACTCAGAATGTCCTGTTCTCTGGCAGATGTTCTCTTGCCTCATCCCTTGAATCTGAGTCGCAGGGAGAGGTGCTCGTTTGGGAGCTGTTCCATAGTAATTTCTTTTTGTGAAATGATAGGCTAAGAAACTGTACTAATGAGGGCTGCTCAGGAGGTCACACACCAGTGGCAGCTGTCAGGATGCACTGTGAGCCACTGGTGGTGGCTGAATACAGCCAGAAATAAATGCTTTGTCACAATGCACTGTGGGTGAACCTAGCAACTCTTTGTTCTGCCATACATATCTCTTATTAATGCACCACAAAATGGCATATTTTAGGTATAAATAGCAGTAAAAAGAGTCACTTAATATGATTTTTTTATTTGCTTTACTCAAGATTTAAAAAGTTAAAACATTATAGGGCCTGGAGGGAGAGAACAGTTTTATCTACCTGCATTACAAAAGGATAGAGAATGATTTTCAGAGACAGTAATAAAACTGCAGAGTCACATCTTCAGGATGTGCAAGCAGGTAC
The DNA here is from genome assembly GCA_013398615.1 of Brachypodius melanocephalos. Classification (NCBI taxonomy): domain Eukaryota; kingdom Metazoa; phylum Chordata; class Aves; order Passeriformes; family Pycnonotidae; genus Brachypodius; species Brachypodius melanocephalos. Next base: position 47,479,333 of record VZSR01003807.1, on the reverse strand, counting down.
AGTATCCAACTTGCATTATGAGGGATGGTAAATAGGGACTAGCTGGGCAATCCTGCCAGAAAGAGAAGGTTCAGATGCCATCAGAGGCAAGTAGAATAGAGTTTTGCCTTGGTGAACTGGAAGATGATGGGAAGACCAGTAAGTTATGATGAAAAAAACATAGTCTTGCCTGCTTACCAGAAACTGCCACATTTTAATGCCAGATGTGAGTCTAAGGCCAGATGTTTCCAGTTTTACACACTGATTGCAAAGCCCTCTCTCCATTTACAGTGAAGTTTTGGCAGGATTGAGCCTGTATCTGGACTTCACTCGCTGTATTCTCAGTGTGGTCTCCCCAGGAAATTGTGGGGAAGGGGGAAAATACCCATTTTGCAGTTTAATGCTCTGGAAGGGTACAGCTGCAGCAACAGGTTTTGCTGTTGACACTGTCTTTTTCTGCTCCATTAATCTCTTAATCTCTCTGTCATTTGCCAGGAGTGGGCAGAGTCACTTTTTTATAGGGACACCCTTGTATGTTGGGACAACAGTGAATTTATTCACTAATTTATTTTCCCTTCCTAATAAATGAATCAGATTCATGTTGGTTTAGCAGGCACAGCTCCACTGCTGCTCTTAGGGCTGTCCCGCTGAACATCTCATTTCTTGCCACTCAGAAACCATACTGCAGAGTTTATGTTCAATTCAAGATGTGGTCCTGAATGACCCTGGTGATTTGTGGCAAATTGTCTACCTGCCTCACCTGCAAGGTGTAGGGAGCCATCCCTCCTTGCCCCAGTTCTGTCCATTTGCATCAGTCTATACCACGTGTATTGCATCTCCTCCTGTGTAACAGATGGAGAGGACTGTCTCACCTGTCTGCAGTGACAATGAGAAATGATGAAAATTCTTTTTAGGCACATGATATGTAAAGGTGTATTTTACCTAAACAATAACTTTGGATTTTAATGGGAACAAATATTCCAGGAAGTCTCCTCTACTATCCTGATGCTAAAAGTTCTGGGTGTTTGGGACAGTCCTAGTTGCTAATTCTGTCATGTTCTGGATTTCATGTTGATCCAGTGATGCTAGATTTCCATCTGCCATTTGATAAAACCTTCCAGCAGTGCACCTGGAACTGCTGTGTTCCCACTCCTCTATCACAGCCTAAGCTCTTCTTCAGCCATCAGGGCTGGGTATGGTCTGTGTGTAAGGGCTGCAGCACGGCATACATAAGGTAGGAAATGAAATCTTCCTTCTGACTGCATGGATGGTGCAGGCTGCTCCTGCTTTGAGTTCACTCTTCTGTTCTGCTGTTTGCTATAATTGTTAGTTCAGATGCAGCCACGAAAAATCTGCCATGAACAGCTCCATCCCACTCTTCAGAGTGTGAAAACCCTTATTTAAGTTATTTGCAGTGTTGTGTGTATCTAATTATTCTGAATGCTCTGTTTATCCGTGCTTGTGTTTCCTCCCAGTGCAGCTGGCATGGCTGTGTCTGAACTGACTATTACAGCAAACATCAGAGCAGAAGACTGAACTCACATCAGGAGCAGCATCATCCATGCAGTCAGAGGGAACTGGAACACCGCATCCAGCTCTGGGGTCCCCAGAACAGGGAAGACATGGACCTGCTGGAGTGAGTCCAGAGGAGGCCACCAAGATGATTAAAGAGCTGGAGCACCTCTGCTGTGAGGAAAGGCTAATCAGGTTTGTCCAGCCTAGAAAAGAGAAGGCTTTGAGGTGAACTACTGTATCTGAAGGGAACCCATGGAAAAGGTGGGGAGAGACTTTTCAAAGGACACAGAGTAACAGGACAATGAGTAACTGTTTCAAAGAGAGTAATTTGGATTCAATATTAGAGACATTCTTTACTGTGAGGGTGGTGAGGCACTGGAACAGGTTGCCCAGAGAACTTCTGGACGCCCATGCCTGGGAATGTCGAAGGCCATGTTGGATTAAACTCTGAGCAACCTGGTCCAGTGAAAGGTGTCCCAGGGCAGCAAGGATGTTGGAACTAGAAGATCTTTAAGGACCCTTCCAACCCAGGTCATTCTATGGTTGCTTATGAACTTAAAATTGGTTTACCTTTCTTCCCCCTGCCCACTGAGCACTTGGTAAGTTTTAGAAGTTTAATTTGGTTTGCACTTCTCTTTGGTGGCTCCCGAGCCCTGTAGATATGGCATCAGTTTGTCCCTTATTCTGCAGCCCTGCTGGACATCTGTTCTGCTCAGTGGGACAATAAAAGGATTAAAATGGATTAAAGTTGGGTAAGGTGCTAATAAAAAATACAGGAAAGAAGAAAATTTGACATATAATTCCTTAAAGGGTGGTGTGGTAAGGAGGGAAACACAACGGTATTTTTGGATGGAAATCCTTACAGGTGAAGATGAAATCTCACATTATACACTACAGTGTTTGTAGTATAGAAATTCCCTTAATTGCTTTGCTGAAATCCCTGCAAATTATTTTGTAGATTACATTGAAATAGTTTCTCTCCCTACCAAAATGTCATTTTTGCTAGTAATGGGCACTTTTAAACTGGAAATGAGTAATGTACAATCCACTTGACATTTTTAAAGCTGAGTTCATGGAGGCAGTTCATGTCTGCCAAGGAAAAGTGAGATTGTCACCTGCACTCCTCTGGTGAATGTCATGGGGTGTTGAGCAACCATGGAGGGCAGGTCTTTGCAATGAACTCTTCCTTGTGGATTCAAACCAATTTTGAAGTATTTGCACCAATGTTTGTCATATTACAGATTCAAAATCATTGCCCAATGTCTTTGGGCAGGCTTTCCTTCTCCCTGTCAGGACTTGCTAACATCAAGTTAATTGCTTTTTTTACTGTTGGAATAGGGAAGAATGATGTTTTCTTGGGGGTATTTTCACAGTTTCCTGGAGCAGGGCCTGCTGTGTGGAATCTGAAAGGACCTGCTGCTCTCCAGCCACCACCAAAGCTTTTTACAGAAGTCCTGTGGGAAGGAAACTCGGTCAGTAATGATTTTCCAAACATCCAAATATTTTTAAAGCATGTGTACTAAACTATTGGCATCTATTGAAAATATGCTACTTTATAAAATGTATTTCAGGAGACCAAACCATTTTTCACAATTTCTGGTAAATAATTAGAAAACTGCTTATACCACTTAACTAGGCCACAAAATGTTTCGAATTTAATGAAATGGATGTATAAAAGCCTCAGATACTGGTTACAATAAAGAGGTGAACTGTTGAGCTTTACAATAACTGCAGCATCAACAAGACTCAAAATATAAATAATTAGTTGAATTTGCAGACACTTGGCTGAATTGCAAATCTAATATAATTTCATTGATTCTCTGCATAGCTAACACACATTTATATTTATTTGAGCAGAGAAGGGGAGAGAAAGCAGAGATGGGAAGCCTGTACCTTAAAGTTAATCAGATTGCTTTTGACTTAAATTCCTCTAGGAGTGCTGAATAGGTTAATAGGCATTGTACCCCAGTAATTACCATGGAATAAGCATTGCACTATTAAAAATAATCAGTGCCTGGGATTTATTGCTGAACATTTGCCTTATGTGTTCATGTAAAATGGTCTGAACAATAGTAACTAATTATAGGTATTTAAAAACCCTTATAATGAAACGATAGTTTAAATGTGAAATCAGACTTTACAATTTTTAAAATGAATACACATTCATTCTCTTTGTAATTTATGATGATTCTGCTTGGAATCTCTCAACTACACTGAAGTTCCTTTCCAATGTTCCAGTTGATTCTAAGCTTTTGAAAACCAAAGACTGAAGTTCTTTGTGCAAACTGTGTATGTATCTGTTTATTATTATTATTATTATTATTATTATTATTATTATTATTGAAAATTTTTGGATGTAGGGAAATTCTCATCTGTTGAAATTGCAAGTTTTAGGCACACTTTTTCATGAGATGTCTGTTACAAAGGCTTCTCAGGTTTTGGCTTGATGTTTACAGCAGAAAGGCTGAGAGATCCTCTGATGGCACAGAGTCATTTGTGCTGCTCTTATGAGACCACATGTCACGCCTTGTGATTGTGGCTATCCCTCCCATTAGCCTGTTTAAAGACTTTACTCAGAGAATTTCAATTTCTAGTAATTGTGAGCCAAAATACTCCCTTTCCAACCTATACAGAGAGTATAGGAGCTTGCTTCTGTAATCCCCTTTCTTGGACATCTTAAAATCACTCCATGGACCCCTTATGGGTTTGGAGGCTGGAGATTGGAAGCCCATAATTTCATTTATACAAGCAGTGTGGAGCATTGATCTCTCAATATTGCACCTGGGGATCTGCTGGGAAAGCTCCTCAAGGAATGGTGGTTTACCACTGGATATTCACTGCAATTAATCTTATCTCTGTGCTTTTCTCCTGTCCTCTCCCAAAGCCCTGCACAGTTGTTCCAGCTCATGCTTACAATAGGCAAAACTCTGTGGTGAAATATGTAACATTTCATTTCGTTTTGTTTTCTTTTCTGGCCAGACTCATTATAAAAGTAAGATGGTGCTTATGGGGCATGCAGTAACAGGTATGTAAGAACAGGCAATTCTCATAAATGTGTTTATTTTCATGGCACTGCAGATGGACAATTAACACAGCTTGTTTTCTGGGTGACACTGAGGTCACAATTCTATGCTAATGGACATTATTGCTTACTTGCTGATATATATGTGTATGTGTGTATATATATAGGAAATAGATATTTATTTATTGAAAAGGATTGCAACTTGAGCCCAAAGTGACAAACAAAATGGTTTTCTTATATATGAATTTGGTCACAATTATGTCTGGAAGTGAGTATAACAGATGTGGAACTTCTTGAATTTCAAAAGACAGCCTCTTTTGCAGCCCTCTATGGATCACATTTGAGGTCGTTAAATCATTAGCAGGCAGCAGGGAGACTGTAATTCTGCTTTTCTTCAACCTAATCATTCCACTATGCAAGCCTTTTTCTCCTCACGTTGCCACTTCTACTTGAGTTGATTACCAACATGATCTTTGAATAAACCCACTGGTTATACAAGAAAAGATGAGCATCTGAGTAAAGCTGTTAAATCTACTTTTATAAAATTATCTCCCTGGACTTAATTATCACTATCCTGCTGCATGCTCTGATTCTACACTTGCTTATCCCTTGACTTCATTCTCTTGTTTGATAATACACATTCTCATAATCCACACAAGCCTTGCAATACATTTCATTCACTTGCTGACATTTCACTTTGTTGTTGGTATTCATCCCTAGCTGTCCCACATGCCTGTCAATTAATCAGTCATAAGTCTGCAGAGTGTTATTAGAGCCAGGGACTAAGCACCCAGCTTTCAAATGAGGCAGCATTTATCAATTCATGTGACTCTCACTATGAAAAAAGAGAAATTGTACTCAGTCATTGCCAGCAGCCTTTAGGATGATTAGACTACAAGGCAAACTCTGGATCAAATCTTCCTGGATCTATTTGAGATATCTTAAAATTTCAGTGAGTTTTGGCTCCTTCTAGCTTCTTGTGATCAGCTGATTTTTTCTCTCTTGTGACTTAAAAAAGGTTTGGAATCCTGAGTGGCCTTTAAATGCTCTTTTGAAAATTATTATTTCCCTGAATTTTAAGAACAAGAACTGGCTGAAGCAATTGCAGAGATAATATGGGTTAGCTTTTCTTCAGACTATGGAAGAAATTAAAAACTGAAAAACTCTTTTGGTAATCCCCCCCCCCTACTTTTCCCATGCACAATTTCATGCTTTCCATCTGTTCAACACATTGTAGGGATTTTATTAATGGAAAAAGACTGTTTCTTCAAGAAAGTGCAGGCTTCTGAAAACCAAGAGCAGTGAAGACCATGGATGGAGTGTGAGCTGCACAGCACAGTGTGGCATGGGGCAGGGTTTTCCTTCTGCTGTTTGCTTTCAGCAGGCTTACTTGTGTCAAAGGCAAAGCCAAGAAAGCATTTCTCTCTCCTGTAAGAAATATCAGTGTATTCTGCTTAAGAGAGCAGCTTCCCAAGCAGTGATTTATTTACTGATCCCACTCTCCACTCATCCATTTGTTATCAAAGCCCCAAGCTCAGGAGGAATTACTGGCTATAACTGAACAAGGGTGTCCATGTGTAGCAAATACAGTTTTTTTAGTCATCTAAACACTGATGTGCTCTGTCCTTGCTCCTGAGCAGTGTCATAATTAGTGGTGAAATGTTTACTTCCCCAGAATACATTCCAACTGTGCTTCATCCAAAGGAGTCTTATTTATGGCTCTGTGTAATCTGTGTTTCATGAAAGAAACGCTGTGCTGGGTCTGTCTAAATGTGACAGGGGATACTGAGGGTTATATGGGCCCTTGGGTTTATGAACCCAGGAGAGGCTGTAAAAGTTCTGCTGTACCAGGATCTTACAGCATCTGGAGAGGTGGAGTGAGAGATGTGTCAATACTCTGGTGATGTTTCCTTATTGCTCCTCAGCATATGCAAAGCCCACACACGTGCTGCTGACATAACAAGCAGGAGAAATATCTCCAGTTTTTCATCCATTGGTGTTTCAGCAAAATTCCTGGCAGCCTCAAGGGCTGCCTGGCAAGTTAGGAGTCAGGGCTGGCTTTGGGCTGCTCAGCAGTAGAAGCTGATATCAGCATTGCCATTCAGGGGAGGAACAGAGAGATTTTGGATTCAGGAAACACACGAGTGGCATGGGAGGGGAAGTCGAGGCTTTTAAGAGCTCCATCCTTGTGCTGCTGTTTGAGGGACAGGAATGGGCAGGTTTTAGGCCATCCACCTTCACATATAAATGAGCACAGGCAAGTGATGAAATGGTCAGCTCTGTCTGCACTCAGAATCTTCTTTCAGAGAAAGATTAGTTTAAATATAGATTTTTCTAAGCCAAATGTGAGTTGCTATCATTTTCCTTCTTGTCGGATAGTCCAGAGCAATTTTTTTTTTGTCAGAAACATAAGAAACTTCCAAATTAATTTTTTTAAACTTAGTTGTGAAATGTCTTTCTCAGAGGTAATGGTCTTTGAAGGAAATTCCTGTTCTGAAAGAAGCAAAAGCAGGATTTAATTTACATCTCTTTAATTTTATATATTCTGACTGGTATAGTAGTAATTTCTGAGAAATATGTGATGTCTAGTTTTTTTCCAAATCATTTTTCATCCAGGTGCATGAAAAAAACCCCAAGTCTGAGACCTTTGAAATCTTTTGCAAGACAAGAAAGTCATTCCATCCAGACTTATTTGACCAGTCTACATGATGCCTTAAAGGTCTTTATGTGGTAAAATCTCTTGTGAGCCTTCTTCAACCCCTGATTGTAGCAACACAGAACATTTACTCTCAATGGTGCTTGATGAGCAATGATACTCGATGAATACTTGAGCCCTGGCTGCTGTGGGGGTGGAAGATCAGTGCAGATATCTGCAGCAAAGAAATGTTAGTTGTGAAGTTGTCAGAGTGAGAAAAACGAGATGTATAACTAGCAGAGAGGTAACCCAGATCTCTGGAAAATCTTCAGTGTCAAATTTTTGCCTAAGAACTTTTTGTTGGCTTTGTACTTCCTTGATCTGGTTTTAGGCAGGGCAGAAGTGCAGCCTGAAGGGAAGTGGCAGTGGGGTGATGCCAGCAGCTGCTGAGGACTGTGTGTGCTCCAGAAAGAGTAGAAGGCCACAGCTGGAAGCAGCCTGGAGAGTGAGGATCTGCAGACACACATGAGCTGTGTGTCCATACACAGTGCATGCAGCTGGTGCTGGGGCTGGTTGGTGATGGAAGCAGAGCTGTGCTGGCCCCCTGTGTCTGCTGAGCTCTGCAGCAGAGATACACACAGAGACTCTGCTTCTCTTGCACTGCTTCCTCAAACAGCCCAACCAATCTGATAAAATCTGTACCTGCTCTAGGGGTTAGCTTTGAGATATGATTTGTATGTACTTATTTATTTAACATTCATTATCAACACAGCTGTTCCAGCAAAGCTTTGCAGGACAACCTGAACCTGGATAAAATGACCACTGCACTGCTGACCTTGGCACAGTGCAGTGCCATATTTTAGGCAAGACTCTGTTTTTATTGGGATGTTCAGTGTAATGTAGTACCACAATCTGTCAGTCAATAAAAATGCTATTTCCTCCCCAGGCTGTATATGTTCTCTCACCTGTTGCAACAGTATTGAAAGGATGCCAGTTGCATCGTGTTTGTAAACAGTGCCAGATTGGAACTGCATGCTCCATTCTGTAGGATCATGTCTGTTGTGTGATGTGGGCATCACTCAATTAACCAGCTCTCTTTGTTTTCCCTGGATTTCTCCTTGACATTTATTTCTGGGAAGGCAGATTCTGCAAGCAGCTTTATTTGTGGTTCAGGAAAAAGACACAATTTAATGCCCTCACACCATATTTATCATCATCTCGCCTGCCTTGCAAAGGTAGCTGCAGATGTTGTGATGGATAGAGGATGACTTGACCAGTTTTGCTGTGGTTTCTGTAAGTGCTGTTCTTCATCTTTGGGCAAAGAGACACAGTGTAATTTCTTGTGGCTGTGCCACACAACAGAGCTCTAATCTCTCAGCTCTTCACTGTCTGTGTAAATAACTATTGCCTTTTAAAAGATGTTTTGCCTGATCAGGTACTGAAGTTGCTGTGCTGTGGTGTTTGGCAATAGTTCAGAAGAGAACCTGCTTCTCACCCTCCCCCCGCTCTGGGGGTAAAAGTACTGCAGCTTCGGGAGGGGTCGTTTATAGTTTAAATCCCAAAAAGAATGTAGTTGCAAATTAGATGTACACATCCAGGGAAGGAGATAGGATTTCACATTAATAGAGAGCTTTGTCATTTAAACTGAAGGTAAGAATTTTTTTATATTAATGTGATTTTGAACTGTTTCCAGTGTATTATCATTAAAGAGACATACTGTTAGGAGAGAATGTAGTTGTGCTCCCTGAAGAGCAGAATTCAGTGTTGTCATCTCATTTGTTATCCCACTCTATTTCTTGGTGCACATTTATTCTGTGCCCATCTGCCTTGTGCTCCTTTTAAACAAAGCTTCAAACAAATGAGTCCAGGCAGACAAAATTTTCCTCCTTATTGTCAGTGGCCATATTTCCTTGATGCCTGCGGCAAGGAGGACTTTCTCAGCCCCTTCTTGGGAGCAGAACTCACCATGGGATTGGAGCAGCAACCAGTGGTGGTGGCTGGCCATGGCTGGAGCCTGCTCTGGGGTGGTGGCACAGCAGAACCCGGGGTGGTGGCATTGCAGAACCTGGGGTGCAGGACTGTGCCATGCAGCTCCCTGCCTGAAGGGTGGGCAGAGACTGATGGAGCACAGGCATGGCCCTGATGACTCAGACTGTAGTAATTCATCTAATCCCCCGCTAAATAGTGGCATTAGGAACTGACTTTTTCTCCTGAGTCAGATGAATGAACACAAAATGTGGCTGTTCCCTACTGGCTGTGTTGTATTAAGAGCTGCAAAACCCCCAGAGATTAAATAACATTTCCAGAAATCAATCTCACTAGCTACTTACTGGGGTTTTCTTTGCAGTGAGGATATAAAAGCCTAAAACTGGAGTAAAAAAGTCAGAACATGAATATTCTGTTTTCAGACACTAGATTCCATTACTTCTTTAGAAGAAGGAGGAAATAGTTATAAAATTGCTATGAAACAACTTCTACAGTAGGAAAATAACTGGTGTGAATTTTGTTTGTTCTTTACTGTCCTTGGTTAGAGAATGAGTCTTCTCTTTCCACTGTAAGGCTTGGTCATAAGTTTTAACAAAAGTAGTTTGGGATCAGCTCAAATGCAGTGATGTCTGCTTGCAGCCAGGAAATATCTCCTAATCAAGAGACAGAGATCAAGAAATTGATCTCCCTCTGGTAGCAGCTTTAGAAAACTTACATTTCAAGTTGTTTGATTATATAGCACGGTCTGTGGAGTAAATGAAATAAGATTATAGGTTTGGATTAGAATAGCCCCCAAGATTTACCTACACAAGAATTGGGCACAGCCCCTTTCTTCCCAGGAGAAGGCTTCATAGGCAGGCCTTTGGTTATCTTTGTGCCCTAGTCCTCCAGGCAGATCAGGTCTGATGGGGAACATCAAAGCCAAGCTTGCTCCCATCACTTTTGAAAAGCTACTCCCTACCTCCTGTTCCCCACGTGATGCCTGATGTGCCTGGTGACTGTTAAATAGGAGTTATTTTTACTTCTCACTCACTCAACAAAAACAAACAAAGAAACAACCACCTCCCCTCAGTAAACTAAGCCTGGGCTTGTCTAAAGAAAAGCAGCCAAATGTCATTTTTCCTATGCAGAGAGTGACCACTGTTGGTGAGATGCTGCTGTGGTGGATTTATCCCCCTGTGCAGAGGCAGGCTCGTGGCTGTGTGTGGGCTCTGGGTGCATCCAGGCCCATATCCATTAGGTTCATCTGTTCCATGTAGGCAGAACTGGAGCTCTGACAGGGACTGCTTGTGCTGAGACTGTCACTGTGAATAATGGCTGCTGGTGTGATAACTCAATGTAACTATTGGAGAGCGAATGACTTATTGAGGCTTTTTGTGGAACAACTGTACAGCACAAATTCAGGTTTTTATAAATGGGGACTGGTGTCTGTTGTGATAAATCAGATTACTTGTTTTGCCCTGTACTTCCAGCATATTCAATTTGCACCACAGTAAGACAAACTTATTGTGATTACAGACTTATCTTTGCTGTTGAAGGTGGCAATGGTGAAATGCGCAACTAACGACCTTGTTTCGAAGGTTCTCCAAAATTTCTCCCAGCTGTCACAGGAGAAGCCAACTGGTCAGCATGCTCCAGGGCACGGGCTGAACCCTGCTGTCTTCAGGAACCACATACTCTCTGCCGCAGAAGGGCTGCCAGGTCCCTGTTACAGGTAAGGACTGAGTCTCGCCTTGCATGGGTGCATCCTTTGCACTATGTCAAGCAATCGATTGCGCTGCTGACTCTGGAGCCTTCTCCCTGAGTGCCTTTTCTTGGCCTTTGGGACCCAAAAAGCAATGAAGAGAGACTTAAAATAAAGTGAATCCAAGCCCCTGGATCAGACAATTTCAGCAACTCTAGACAAAATATTTTCTCTTCACGCCCACATAAACTTTCTGCAGTTAGCCTTACACATTTTACTCGAGGTTGGTGTCCCATGGGGTAAAAAGCACTGATTCTCTTCAGCTCCATCTCTGAGGACTCATGCAGTCAAGTGTTTTTGGTTCCCAGTACAAAGTGTGAAGACTGCATGTAAAGTTCATTGATGTTTCTGGGACGTACTGTTGCCTGTCTCATTCCCAGCCCTTTATTTGGCACAGGCAGTGTGGGGTGAATGACAGCACAATAGACTGCAAACCAGCTTCCATATTTTAATCTGCTTTTTTCTGCAAGGAGAGGGAAATTTTTCCCTGGCATGGCTCCAGAGCTCCGTACAGCCTGAAATTAAATTGCTAGAGCACTGCCCTAAGAGATTTTAATTTACATTTCAACAGTCCAAAGTAGCAGTTACTAAATCTCCTAGTCAGAGTAATCTTAAGGTTCTGGTTAGTCACTAAAGTTTTTGATATTGGGGAGAAATAGGCATTTAACTGTGTGGATTAAGGTGTAAATTTTTTGCTGTGGATGAATATGAGTGCAGCAACTCTGTCCCTCTGTTAGAAGGGTTTAAAAAGTACCAGCCCACAGTTTTTAGTTACTTTCACCTCAGCAGAGGAGTGACACAGGAGAAGCAGACTTGTCTAACCTCATGCTGCTCAGCCTGGGCAAAGAGGAGCATGCAGTTCCTCCAGCCCTCCTGTACCCCACTGTGTGTGATTTATTAACTCACTGGAGACTGAATAAAAGGGGCCAGAAAAGGTCAGGAAGTGTAGCTTGATGCATAGGTTAAGGAGATGTGTGCCTAGCAAATCAGGGATATGAGAATGACCTTGTTTCCAAGCTCTGTCCCTGGCAGAGCCTCTAGAGCTGCTGCATTGATCCCTGGGCTGTGTTGGTGGGAGGGGCAGCCCTGGAACCCCTTTCTGTTCCTACAACTCCCTCATCCTCTGTTCCTGTGCTGAGACCACATGAAGCTCTCCAGGGCTGCTCCTGGGCTGCTCCTGGCTGATTTCCATCCTGCCCTATCCCCAGCTCCTCCTCTATCCTATAGGACTGGATTGCCTGTGTCATTGAGAGGCAGCTCAGCAGCTCCACACTTGATGGCTTGGACAACCTTAAACAGTTTGTTTTATTCTGAGGTTATTGCAAGAGAAGACACAGCAGCTGGTGGAAAATTCTGGGATGTGTTATGACACGGGTGGCACAAGGCATCCCACCCTGCCCTCTGCCTGGGCAGCTGTGAGAGGCGATGCTGCAGTGAGGAAATGGCTCTGGCAGGCAGACTGAAAACCAAATTACTCTAATGGGGAGAGAAATCTGCTCCTGCCTTACTGATGCTTAAAAGAAGCCAGACTTCTGGCTTCTGCAGTTATTCTTATGTGTTGATCTTCTTCCCTTTCACAAGGAAATCTTTCCCTCACTCCCCACACCTCCCTGGTACAAAGAGGGTGATGGGAGAGTTATGCCCTCACCTGGTGGTGGCTTTTCCAACTTGTCTCTGTAGTGTCCATGCCAAGGGAGAAGGAGATGTACACGTGGTCCTGACAACACCTGATGAGGGTCCCCAGGCTATAGGGCATTGCTGTAGTGTATGGAGCTGCTGCACCTTTATTTTCACGTCTCCTCCTTGGACTGTGGCACATCTGTGACTTGCTCCTCTGGTGCAACGGATGTCTGACCCATTGCAATGCCAAAATCTAGAGGCACATTCTAAAAACCCAAAAAATAAGAGGGTGGACATCTGAATACAAAATTCTTTTAATAAGGTTAGTCTGAAGAATCATACTGCACAGCCATTCTGTGAAGTTACTCTCTTTCTACCTTTGTTGCATTTTTTTTCCTTTGGTATGAAAAATGTATTTTGGTGCTGGGGAAAAACACTTCCAATGAAACAATGCTGAACAATACTGATCTGACAGCAAAATGACTTTTGATATGAGCAGTTGAAATGCTAAAGGTTGTATTTCCAGAAACTGAAAGCACATCTTAAATGGAAGAACATTCACTATTCAGCAGAGTCTCCTCAAGCAGAACAAAGACGTAAGCTCCAAGCATCCATCTGATTAGAAGCTAAAAGGATCTGATTTTACCACTGAGCATGCTGTGTAAACATGTGAGGATGCCTTTATCTCCCTTTATATTTCCTGTGTTGCAATCTCTTGTCCTTCTTAAGATGTTTTCTGTGGTTTTTTTCTGGAAAATAAAAGCACCAGTCCCATTACCCAGCCCCCCTCTGCACCACCTGTGTTGTGAATCCCACAGGGTATTTATCTGTGTGTTGGAAGCATCAGCTGGGATGACAGATACAAGAACAGTATGCTTACTTCAAACCTAAATCCCAAAGTTCCCAAACCTAAGCTATTCCTTGACCAGGACCACTATTCCTAGAGGGTCACTTTCCAGATTCCCTGGGAGCAGCTACAGATGCCTTAAGTGCTATGTGAGAGAGAAGGGAGCCAGGTACCAAGTGCAGATTACTGTAAAAAAAATGACTTGGTTGCTTAAAAAAAAAAGGAAAATTATAGCAAATGAAGGTATGAGGCAGTCAGTGACCTCTGATACTGTGTATCTGACTCCCTTAATGCTTGACAAATTATTTAAGCTCAGTGGCTGGCTTTGGAGGAATGGAGCATGTACTCAGCCCAAGCATAAGCATTTTTTCCAGAATAACGTAGAAGTTAATGTGCTACAATAAAAGCATCTGCTTTATTTAATGACCCATTTCATCATGTGATTCCTGTCTTCAGCTATGAAATGCCAGCAGTTTTCAAGTAGGCAGGGAGTCCCAGCATTGATGTGCCTTTTATCTTATTTATGAGAGAAGGAAAGAAGCAAATGAGAACTGTAAATTATTTCTGTCAGTTCTGGAGTTGTCCTCTTCTGATGGCTTGGCATGGTGGCCTCTGGGCAAACTTCCTCACATGCCAAGTAGAAATCTCCTCCTTGCCCCTTTTCCTGCTCTCTACTGTTCAAAAACCTTGTGTGTCTACATGTACAATGCCAAATATATTTTGGAAGAGCTCTGGTGTTGGACTGCAGACTCTGCAAGGCAGCACCGGAGCTTCCCTCATGTGATGCAGATGAGGGTGGGTCACTCAGAGATGCTGCTCTAACACTTGCCACTCCTCTTTGCTTCATCCCCTGCCGGGTCTGTGAGTGGCTGTGCTGCCTGGATGGAGGAGGAGTAATGGAAAGAGGGGATGGCCTTTTCCTCACAGTGTCACCAGGGATGCTGGGTTGAGTGACCCAGGCACCAGTGGCTCTCCAGCCAGAGGGGGCCTCTGGGGACCCTTTTGGCAGTGGGAAGTGTCCTGCAGCTGATCCATGAAATGACTGCAAGCAGACAAACAGAAACTCTTCCCAGGTGAGTTTGTTAATGTGTGACATAAGACGAAGATTAGCTAAAAACGTAAAGTAAGCATAAATATTCTTTCCTGGTAAGCATAAACATTCTTTTCTGGTTAAGCATAAACATTCTTTCCTGGTAAGTCTTTTTACAGTTTAACATTTCCTCTGGAAGATTTTATGATGCCCTGTCTTTACGTCTTGAGGAACTGAACTCCTTTTTTTCCTCCATTATTTTGTTTCTATCAAAGAGGCAAATATATTTCCTGTATGCTTCTCTTCCATATAATGTCCTCCTTTTGTTTTTCACCATGCTGCAGTCCCCATGAAAGTCTCTTGTGACCATTGTATTGGACCAAAGTATAGAGTTGGTTGCTTTCCATCAGAGACTCCTGCTGGCCTCTGTTCATATGCTCACTTGCTACATTAAGTAGATAAAAGCTTTTTTTCTCTTGAGTCGTTTATCTGTTTCCCAGGTTCCTAGAGCATGATAATAAAGCTGTGTTAGGTTACTTGTTTTTAAGTAGCAACATGCCCTGTTCTGCAGTGACTGGAAGTGGAATAGCCTCAAGATAAAGGAAAACAAAAATGCAAAACGTTGTGGTGACATGACCTTGAAGGGGACCCCCTCTATCACAAATTCTCTGCCTCTCGTGTGTAAGTAGGGCTGCTCAGAACAGTAGAAATGGTGTGTTTATTCTCTGAGTTTTTCTCATAGTGCCCAAGGCGAATAATTGAAATTTCATTCTCTCATTGTAAACCGTGACACCTAGAATTCATGTCTTAAAGGGCAGTTTATCTCTGGAGAGCTAATATATAAAAAAGTGGTAAATTCTTACAGACCAATTTCATTTGCTGTGTTTATACAGATTTGGATTGAGTTTTGCCTACTGCAGATGAATTTCCTATTTTTTCCCCCCCTGCATATATTCTTCTTTCTCTTGCCCTGGAGATGCACCTTGAGAGGACTGAAGAGGATTTTTTTCTGACTTTCACAACACAAAAGAATCATTAAATAGAATCTGGATTGTGGTGCCAAGTTGAGCCCCCACTTACATCTGTGGAAGAACACTAAAGGCACAGAGAAAGGAGGTAGCCTCTGGAAACTTCAGTGATAGAAGGCGTGTGGATTAACTCAGAATAATTTTTAAGTTAAGGTTAAAACTAACTGGGTTAGCTGGAGTCAGAAATACCCATCTTCCCATTTGTAAAATGACAATCTCATGTAAATCACAAAGACAAGACAAACCCTTTGATGCTGCTCATGCAGATTTGTTCTGCAAAGCTGAGTTGTTGAAATAAGATTTTGTTAGAGACATACTGGGACCCCATCCTGAAGTGAATAAAACTTTCAGGCAGATGAAGAATACTTCCTAATGTGAGACTATTTCCTCTGCAACATGCAATATTTTGTTGTATGGTCAGTTTTAGATGTTTTTTAACTATGTTATGGATTACACCCATAAGAAAGAAGAATATGGAGCAGCATGTTTCCCCTTTCTCATGGTCATACTTCCATAGTTTCAGGGTAAGAGATGTGAAAGAAAGGACAGTGAGTGTTTCTTTCTATATATTAAAACTTTTTTAATTGATAAGGATTAATATCATCCATGCCAACATAATGCCATTATTACAGCGAGTAAAGAAGAGCCTCCATTGCTTGAGTCAGCTTTACAGGGAATGAAATGATCAAGCAACATTGTCACTATAAAGTAGACCTTTGATCTTCAAAATTTGGTGGTACACAGGGTTCAGCACAGAAAAAGGAATCCTTTGTCAAGTTTAGTGAGAAGTGAAAATAAATCTGTGTAAGCTTCTGGAATTTTGGTTTATTTTGGAATTTTGAACAGCATGGACTTACAAGAAAATTTTGTTAGTGTCTAATTCCCAAAGCAAGCAACTAGTTTGTGTCGCAGCATCAGAAATCAGGTATGCAAAATAGCAAAAAACATGGGTTTTGTTAGCCAGGAGAGTGCATATTCAGGCATCTTTAAGGCTCCCTTAAAAAATATAAAATGTTGTTTACCTCACATATAAAGTCATATCAAGTCACAGGTATTGGAAGTGAAAAATGGGAATTTGTAAACATTTCTAGGTTTACCTGCAAGCTCTCAAAGTATCTATGAGAAGAGCAAAACTCTTGTGCTTTTTAACTGGGAAAATTATTTTTCAAAGTTATTAAAAAGGTTGCTATTAGAAAACTGATTTTCTTGTAGTAGACTGATGTGCCTGGGGAAAACTCTGGTTTCTCAGACCCTCAGATTATTCTGGCAATGAACATTTTCCACCCAGGGATGCAGGGCTCACAAATCCAGCTGAGCAGTTGTGGTTTTGCTCAGCTGCCAGCTGCAGCCCAAACAAGCTGTTTCTCCCTGGTTCTGTTCTAATCCATTCTGGACAAGCTGCAGAGAGGGGAGAACGACTTCTGGAGAAACTGCAGGCTGATCTCCTGGCAAATTGAAGCTTTAATAACTAAAAATGGAAATGAGAGAGGAGGGAAGGTGGGAAAAGGTTCTGTGCATCTCTGGTCCATCAGGCTGGGATTTGGGGCTGCCCTGCCTCCCCCAGCAGGACTACGGGCACTACTTATCCTCCTGCCAGGGGGCATGGCATGGTTTTTTCTGTGTATTGATAGCTGTTTTTCTAGCAGGATATGCTGAAACTCTCTTTCTCTTTCTTATGAAGACAAAAACAGTTTATGGCTCAATTTTCCTTGCCCTGCCCATCCCAATTTAAACTTCTAAAACGTGTGTGCAAAACATCACCGCCTCATGGAGATTTGCAGGTACAGGTCTTCTGAAGTAAAGAGAAAGTCCTTTGAAAACTGCAATCCTAATCCACTTTTCTTCAGCATAATGTCTGCTTTAATAATGACTGTTCTCTCCTCAGTTTTCATCTATGAAGAACTGAAGTAGATAAATGTATATTGATCTCTATTAACTACCAACTGGTTACAAGTTGCCACTACAATTTCAGTAGAATTTTTTTTTTAAAGATTAAACTGCATGGACTTTACCTTGTTGAAAAGCAGTGGTAGCCTCTGTTCTGGCTGTTCTTGTCCATATGGGTACTGAACTACTGCACTCTCTGGTAGCACTGATATAGATAAGATTCACTTGAAATTTCCCTTCTCATTTATGTTCAGGTAAACTACACACAGTTAATGGTGTGCGATACTTCGATGCTTCAGAAACTAAATGAGAAGCTAACGTCTCAAATTTTCCAGGTCTATTTCAAGTGATTGAAATGGCAAGGACAAAAATTGCCCTCTTCTGTGGACAGTGGTTGCATCAAATAATTAACGGAATTTTTGCTACTTAGTTTACTGGATCATCTGAAAATGCTTTTTAGATATAGTGACACAGAAATAATGGATATGACAGATGAAACTCCACCAAATCATTAAATATCTATGTCTCAGACAAAACTGCAGTGTTAAAGGACAGTTCTGATTTTGTGTCTCTGTTTCATGTCTGATTGCAAACAATGCATAGGGATGTTTTGTCAAGCACTGGGTTGTGGGGGATCTGAGACCCAAGAGGGTAAGGAACAAAGGAAAACATAATGTAACTGCATCGGCAACATGAACAATGGAATTAAGTGCACCCTCAGCAATTCTGCCAACTGCACCAGCCTGTGTGATGTGGAAGGGAGGACATCCAGAGGGACCTCGTCAGGTTTGGGATGTGGGTCTGTGCAAACCTCTTGAAGTACAACAAGGTCATGTGGCAGGCCTTGTACCTGGGCTGGAGCTATCCCAAGCACAAGTACAGGCTGGGTGGTGAATGGATTAAGAGCAGCTCTGAGGAGAAAGGCTTGGGGGTACTGGTTAACAGGAAGCTGGACATGTCTCAACACTGTGCACTTGCAGCCCAGGAAGCCAGTTGTATCCTGGGCTGCTTCAAAAGCAGAGTGGCCAGCACAGGGTGAAGGGGTGACTCTGCTCCTCTACCCTGCTCTGGGGAGACCCCACCTGAAGTGCTGCATCCAGCTCTGGGGTTCCAAGCATGAGAAGGGTGTGGACCTGCTGGAATGAGTCCATAGAACCACAAAGATGATAAAAGGGTTAGAGAATCTCTCCTATGGAGAGAGGCTGAGTTGGGGTTGCTCTGTCTGGAGAAGAGATGGCTCTGGGGAGGCCTTACTGTAGCTTTCCAGCACCTAAAGGGAGCTTTTAAAAAGGGCCTGTAGTGATAGGGCAAAGGGCAATGGCTTTGAACTGAAACAGGGCAGATTGGATTTGCTATTAGGAAAAAATTCTTTACTGTGAGGGTGATGAAGACTGGAATGGTCTGCCCAGAGAAGCTGTGGATGCCCCATCCCTGGAAGTGTTGAAGGCCAGATTGGGTTGGGCTCTGAGCAACCTGGTCTAGCGGCTCTGAGCAACCTGGTTGTCACACCTGCCTTTGGCTTGGGTTGGAACTAGATGATCTCCAAGCTTCCTTCCAACACAAACTGTTCTATGATTTTATAATTTTTAGTTAAAATCTTTTATATACTCTGTGAAGCAACTGATCGTGATATAATGCATCTTAGTAAATGCTAAAAGACAGAGATGGGTATCAGTAGTATCCTGTATCATCACTATATTTAGGGGGATAATCTGTGTTCAGCAGAGATTACTAGTAGGTGCATATGTTCATATATTCATAATGACTTACCTAAAGGTGTTGTTGGGTGTGTCTTTCCATAATTAACAAGTCTACATGTCACTGCTTTTTCTAACAGCATATTCTAGCAGAAAGCATTTTTCTGCCTAGAACAAAAGGCATCCCTAGGAGTTAACCACAGTTTCAAATAACAGAGGAGTTTCAATGTGTAACAGAGTCCTGCATATTGGCTAGCTCCTTCTCAATTAAAAGATTTATGATCTATATAAAACAGATGAAAACTGGAACCACCAGCTGTAAAGTATTAATGCAAGGGTGGTTGACTTGTGCAATGAGGTAAGGTCAGTTGCTATGCGCCATCGGGAGAGAATAGATTCCATATCACTCAGATCAATGTGCTTCAGTACATTCTCTTAAAACATCCCAATTTCCAGGCAGCCTGTAGACTCTAACTATTTCCTGAAGCAATTAACGAAGTATAATGCACAGCAGAACAGAAATGAAAACCAAAGTGAGCTATTGACTGTAAAACATGGAGTAAATCTCGTGTCACTTCTCCCTTAGTCATAGCTAAGTGCTGTTAATCATCTACTCTTTGTTGCACTGTCAGGTGAACAGCTGAGATTTTAGGTGGTTTATATGCCTGTTGTTTATTTTGCAATGCAAATGCCTGGAAGTGCATGTGCTCTGCTGCCAAATGTCAGCTGGGAAGAGGTAATCTGCAGCTTTTTGTGCTCTGAGGGAGTACCTTGAGCTCCTCTTGAGTCATCCCCATAGGAGGTATGACCTTTTTCTAATTTGTTCATAACTGGCTGTGTAAGTACCACCATACTGCTAGAATATTTCACCTTTCGAAATTCTGCACCATATCCCCTTGTAATGTAAATACGTCCAGTAATATATGCTCTAGATCAGCGGTTGTGAATCTGGTGAAGCTAAAAAGCTCTGTAATGTGGGAAG
>VZSR01003807.1:47437951-47459261 GCA_013398615.1 Brachypodius melanocephalos | reverse complement strand
TTTTTAGCTGTCATTACTCTTTTGGCGTTTCCCCTTGAAGTACCTTATGCCTTGAACTTCTCTAACACTCAAGTCCTCTCTCAATATCTTTAATGCTGAGTCAGTCATTTCTGAGTACCTCAGGACAAAATTTGTGAATCAAAATGATGCAAAGAAATACCTATCCGTTTTTTATCGTTTCCTAGCATTGTGCTCTCTTCAAGCTTAGTGCTCTCCTAGGGACAGCAGTTTATGTAATTTTTGCAAAAGGGAAAGCTGCATGTGCCTCAGTTGTCTGGTTCACTATAACACTTTGCAATATGTTGTCTTTCAAGAGAAGGATAATACATTTTGGCAGTTACTGTAAAGGGGTAATGCTGAGCCACTGTAGGACAGAACAATATGTTTTCTGTTCTTTCAGAGTAGTCTTTTGTTATTATTTACTTTATAGTTTGCATTAAGTTATTTGCTAATGGCACTAAACTTCTTGTTCATTTTGTATGGGTAGTTGACTAATTTGCTTTATCTGATAATAGATGTTGTGCTATGAAATGGCCTCGAGCTGTGCCATGGGAGAGTTAGATATCAGGCAGAAATTATTAAAGGAAAAAGTTGTCAAGTATTGGAATAGGCTGCCCAGGAAAGCGGCAGAGTCACCACCCCTGGAAGTATTCAAGAAATGGCTGGACATGACACTCAGTTTAGTGGAAAAGGTGGTGTTTGGCCAAAGGTTGGGCTTAGTGATCTTTCAGATGTTTTCCAACTTTAATAATTCTGAGATTCTATAGAATTTGAAATCTGTTGCTGTCTGGAACTGTGATGATGTCCAGAAGACAAGATGTGTTTTATATATCACCTTTTTAATGTTCAAGTGGAAAAGATATTACCATTTAATTTTTGATAAAAGCATATTCACATCCTAACATGCAGCTGCAGGTCTCCATGCTTTTAGGAAGATTCTTGACAAATTTCAACTTGCCCTTCTGGATTTTAATTTCTTCTCAAGCCACCAGTATATACAGACCTCTAAGTCTACTGTATTGAGGGTGTCAGTGACTTGAGGAGTGTAACTTCCTGGACATCTACTGTAGAGTCCCCTACATCTTTTCAGATCTTTTTTCCCTTTCCCAAATTTTTGTCAAACCTTTTTTGTTCATCTGTAGTAGTTTTGCTATGTTCTTAAATGTTTTATAAGCCTATTTAACCAGTCTGTTATACAGCAGTATAAAAGTCACTTGAGTGATATGTTCTCCAATAGTCCTAGCTTGGCTCAACACTAACAGGATAAAGAGCTCCATAGATCTTTCTACATCACCACCTATTTATTCTTTTCTCAGACCTGACTTTATTTATTTCCCTATATCTGAGCAGCAATGCCATGTACCTCCACTTGGTTAACAAGTCTATGTGACTGCAGAACTCTTCAGTCATGCTTTGATTATGTTTATTGTCAAACTTTTCACTTCACATTATCTTTCCATACACATTAAAGGTGAATCTAGAGACCACTGAGGTGAATCTGAGGCTTTGCATTGACTTCAGCGAGCCTCATTTCTGTCTCCATGGGGTCACCCAAATTTTTATATGAAGTATGTAAGTTGGACATACTTTTGTCTGTTATCTGTTAAGTTACTTATTATTAAAATTTATTATTTAAAGCATGTCACTTTGCCATCTGGTGAATATGATGTCCAAAAACCAGAAGCTTTTATTAAGTTAGCTGTTGCTATTCAGAGTGGCTGATTCTTGCCCTTCAGAAAAGCTTTCTTAAGCTTTTAAATGAGTTCTAATTCTCCATCCATCTTCCTGTACCGTAGAAATATATTTTACGAAAGTATGCTTTCTTCACCATTGACTGCTGGGATTAAATGCAGTAACATTAACCCATCATTATGCATTTCAAAACCTGTCAAATTCCTGTACCATCTGAAAGGAGACTTTCCCCAGTTCATATATATAGAAGGAGTTCATGTTTGTTCTGTGAGTCATTTCTCACTTCTGAAATTCATTCCCTGCTATGTGCAAAGGTTGTGTTAGGTTTCTGCATGTGGTTTCAGATTTATGGCTGCAGTGGTATTGCTAATCACAGGAGACAAGTCTGAGATGGAAAAAGGAGTTAAGAATTGTTGGCAGTTCTGTGAGAAGCTATATTAAATCTTCAGATATTAATCATTTCAATGAAGAGAAAGAATATGAAGTGCTATAAGGAAAAGGTTAGCTAAAAACAAATTCCAAGTGTAATAAGAGAGGATGTGGAGATTTGGTTAAGTTACTGAGGATGAATAGTAAAAAATTAAATAGGAACAAAAGAAAAAATCCAGAAAAAATAAGACATATGAAGATAAACAAAGCAAGACCATGCAGTATAAAATACATATTATATAAGTACAGCAACAGGGGAAAAAACCTCTTCCACTCAGTGAAGAGGGAAAGTGGTAGACAGATTAAAAATAACATGTGGAAATATTTAAATCTTTCTTAGCTCCGTTTCTCAGATTATCACTTGACCAACTGCTATTTAGACAGGCAATAACTGAGTGAAAGCTCAGGTTAGACCAGTTGAAAGATAGATGGGAGAACACTTAAAACAGTTTAACAAATTATCTGGATCATAACACCTGTGCCAGGATATTGTAAAAACTGGCTGAATCAATCACAAGTCATTATTAATCTTTGGGTGCTTGTGGAGGGTAAATGAAATTCTGAAGGAATGAGAACTTGGTACCTATTTTTATCTTATTAGGAATAAGAGGTTTTTATTCTTTGTTCTAGAAAAGATAAAAACGAGTCCCTCCAAATATTACTTTTTGTTCTCTCTGGATAGGACAAAAAGAAATGGGCTTTCAATGTAGAAGGCAAGTTTGGATGAGACAGTAAAACATTAAAAAAATCCCTAAATCTTTCTAATGTTAAAGGGGTACATATTAATGGAAACAGGTTGCTTAGAGAGTTTTAAGGGCACAGTCATGGTGCATTGTTAAGATTAGATTAGGCAAGCATTTGCCAGGAACAGTGTAGACACATTTCACCCTGTTTATAGGGAAGAAATGGATTATATTGTCTCTCAAGGATCCTTTTGGGTCAGATATCTGCTTTCTTATGATGTCATTATTCAAAATATCTATTTTGAGAGTCCTAACCTCTCATTGTGCCCCCTCTCTCTTTGGTTTGCAATGTGCTTGTTTTGTGTGGCTGCCAGGTATTTCTCCAAGTTTATGATTCTTAAAGCAGAGATTCAGATTCTTTGCAGCACCTGCTAATAAGGATTTGAATTTGTTGGCACCTAGATGCCTGTTACAGATCTTTCTCTAATGATACTGAAAATAGGATCATTAGAAGGTTTTTGTTTTCGAATACAAAAAAGTCAAACTATCTGAAAACTTACTGCAAAATAATAGGGGTTTTTTTTAGGGTGGTGAGGAAGTAAATGGAGTATTCTATTTTGCTTGATGCTGGATAGCAATTTAGAGAGTTTTACCCAGCATTATATACTAGTGTTTTAGGTTTAGCTTCATTTACAAAAGAAAAGTCCTAAAAATGACCAGGGTGCAGGGTAGTTCCAGCTTGAATTTCATTGATAAAATTAGGACCAGCCTGAATTTTTTTTCAGTCCTGGATTTAATTCACTTTGAGTGAGTCTTACACAAGCAACATTTAAAGGATTCATACCATGCAGTTCAGGCAATATATTTTGGCTAAGTCAAAAGTGTGAAAAAATAGTTACCATTCTTGGAGGTATTTTAAAGGTGTGTAGATGTGGCACTTGGAGACATAGTTTAGTGCTGGGAAGCTGGATTAATGGCTAGACTCAATCTTAAATTCTTCTCCCACTGAAGCAATTCTATGATACTATGATTCTGTATGTGAGGGCTTCTTTTTCTCCTTTGGTTTATCTTCTATCTCCGCAGCACCTAACTAAAACAAAAAAAGTCATAAAAATATCCTTATACATCTGGAAACTCAGCTGTAATTATGCTGCTGTTATCATCCAAATATAAAAATTAAATAAGGGTCTTTGTACAAGTTTTGGTAGTGTTTTTCTGCTTTTATTTCTGGGTTGAACCAACGTCCCCTTCCCGCAAACATATTAAATATAACATGGGGATGATCAAAGCAGCTTAAGTTTAGATACTGCATTTCCTTGCCAGCAATTTATAGCAAAGCAGATGTGTATGCAAATTACACCTATCTTAATTCCAGAGATCACTATCTCAGTCAATTACTTTAAAATAACTTATATCTTTGAAACATAAAATGGGATGAAGAAGCTTTAATGTTGGATAAAGAGTGTCAGTAACTACCCAACCAAGGGCAAGACTGAAACATATGGTCACATTTTCCCAGCTTTCATTGACCTCATGGGAGCTCTCAGTAAAAAAATCAATGACAGGGTCTTCGATGTATAAGAGTAAGAGCTGTGTGAATGTGTGTTAGAGGTAATAAGACGTGTCTTGTATTACAGATTATTTGCTTTTTGGGTAAATATATTCTAAAGAGTATGAAAGCCAATGTTTTCTCTATCTGAAAAAGGAAGCAGTGACATTTTGAATGCAAGCGCATCCAGCCCCCCCACCCCTCCCTCTATGCTTCTATGTGGAAGAGCACAGAGACTGAAGGCCTGAAGCTCACATTTTTCATATAATTGATATTGCCCTTGCTTTTGCTCACTTCTATAAATTTCATTGCAGAGCTGTCTGTGTAGAAGCCCCTCGTATTCTTGTACTCCTGCCTTCCTCAAAAGTTAGTGCAACCTCCATTACCCTCAAGACCAGTTCCTTCTAAAGAGACCTGTCAGAAAAGGCACTCAGCAGCCTTGACAAATAACTGTCAAGACTTTGATTTCACAGAGTGGAATAATTTGTGATTTTAGCCTTTCATTCAGCAAGACCTATTACCTGAGCCCTTCTGCCCACAGTTGTTAAATGTGTATTTTTAACCCATGATACCTCAGGTGGCAGATGGTGTGGTTAAAATCATACTGAGTACTGGCTACTTTCAGAGCTCCCATAAATGCTTGCAGTCTTGAAATAACTTTTGTCCTCTCCCCTTGGGGAACAGAGGAGGTCTGCAACTAGCAGCATTGGCTGAGAAGGGATACTAGAGCATTCCCAGCAAAACACACCTTTTCACACAGTGGGCAGGAAGAATTCAGCAACCACAGGACATTTTGCTATGGGAGTAGCTGTATTTGTGTCAGTCTCCTTGCATGTGTACCTTGTATTCAGGCTGCTGGTGTAAAGCTTCATGAGTCTGACAGTTTCTTTCTTTTTAAGTCACTAGTTTCTATGTCCCTTAAATTTGGTGCCATCTTTCTCCTGTCCCATTCCTTTCTTTGTTATCATAATTACTGCTGGTTCAACAACAAAATATTTAACATCATTCCATTCTGCTGGACATTGAAAATATTGACTTAACGTGTGCCTTGTTGTGTTTCTTTTCTTGCTCAGGTTTTATTGGAAGGCAGACTGGTAGCTGATCCATGCATTTTTCCTATTCTTCATGTATGAGACCCTGATAGGCACATAAACAACAGCTACTCTCTTTTGTTCTACAGAACAAAAGAATGTTGCCAAGATATATTCCACTTATATCTCTGAGTACAATAACCTTCCTCAAGCATTTCTATATATTGGTAAGATGCTCTGAGTAGGAAGCAGTTCCCCTCTCATTCCTTCATATCTTCTCTTTTCATTTCCTGGATTTTATTTGAAGTTTGACAAGAACATTGTCCCCATACCTGGAATATTTTTGCTACACAGCTACTTTTAAATCCCACCAGGTTCTGATGAACAAGAGATATATTTAGAAGCACAGTCTGCTGTCCAAAGAGGGTATTTTCATTGCTATGTCATCAGCCACTGTTTCAACAATAGACAGAAAGGCTCCCAGGAAAGGGTTTTTTTAATATGAAAAATCCTATCCTGATAGAAAACACTTTTGAATACTAAAAACACAGTACCCAGTGATTTACACATGGTTTATCTCCCTTGGAGGGGATATGAGTAGAATTACTCCTCTCCAGCACTAAGCAAAGCAGTAAAAAGAGCAGTTTCAGTTTGCTGTGCTATGTATGCATCCTTTTAGTGTACCTGTACCTTTGCTGTTTATTTTTGCCTTTTTTTTTCTCGTTCTATTGTTTTCCAGTGAATTTATGCATGTAGTCATGTGTTGCCATAATGGCTCTGTCTGTTTTGTTCTCACATCATGCATGTTTGAAATGAGTTAAATATAAAAGGAAAGAGAACCTCTGTGGCAGGTTTTCCCTTTATGTTATTTCAGAAGAGTTCATTGCTATGCTAATGGAGAACACGTGGCACAGGGTAATTGCTAAAAAATGTTCCTTGCAGACATCCATCATCTTTTATTGTTGAACACTCAATATTCTGCTCACAGTAAGGATGTAATTCACTCTGGGCAGTAACACACCAAGCTGAATGCCACACTAATTGCAACAAACCTCTGCAGTGTCTAGCCATGGAGGTGTGTGAAGAGAGTCCAGCCCATAAACCACTGTGCTCAGCTGAGGAAGACCAACTGTGGAGTGAATTTGTAAGAGACAGATGGTTCCCAAAAACTCTGATTTCATTCTAACAGGACTGATTTACTTAGACTGTGTATGGCATGTATGCATAGAGTGAATAATGTGTGTATTAAGGATATAGATATAGTATTGCTCTAGAGAAATGGAAAATGTCCATCTTCTGGCCAGAAAGCAATCTTGTACTATCCATGAAGCTAGATCATTGTTATTCCATGTGGCCTTAACATTTATGAGTAGAAGCAGAATGGTCCACAAAATCTAACAACTAAGCTAAGCGGACCTGGTTTTCCTTTCAAACATTTAGATGACGATATCAAAAAAAAATTATAAAAAGACCTCTTGAAACTCCTTTTTAAAATGAACAGGTAATATAATTCTGAACTACCTAAGGGTATTTTGTGACTTGTTTAGTGCTTTCATTGCACAGTCAAGGTTCTCCTATAAAAGGCTCTGCTATGCTCAACTGCTGAGCATTGCTTTTATTAATGAAGGACTATAATGGCTCTAAATTTAGAGTTATAGTTCAATATAGAGTTTAAGCTCTTTGCTGGGGTTACAGCCATGAGGGTCTGCATGTAAGCAGTCCCTGTCAATTACTGACACTGACAGATGTAAGATGGTACCTGCATGTGTCTCATTATTTTGATTTGAAGATTCTGTACCATAAACATTCAGAATGCTAAAACCCCAAGAGAAGATGAACATGCTGATAACATGAGCATAAAGCTGTCAAAGGCAGATAACCTTCAGTGTGGCTCCAAGCAGGGCTTTTGCAAAACCACAAGCTGAACATGCCCTTTGAAAACTGTAACATATATTGTAGTCTAAATCTTAAACATACACATCCTAGCAAAAAAAAAAAAAAAAATCCACCACCCTATGAAAATGTTAAAAATAACACTTTCTGTTGTGCTTTTGTATGCTATCTATTTAGAACAGCCATCATTTGAAAAAGTGAAGGGCAACTTATGTCAGCATTTAAGGCTACCTACAAATGTGGGGGCAGCATTAAGCATTTTGGTTAGTTTGTAATGCCACAAAGTATTTATTAGGCCACACGTGTTCATTGTTTCTTTGGTCTTAAGTCTGATGAACACAGTCTCTGATGCTGGTTTATAGAATGAAATTCCTTTAGGGTGTGGAGATGTGAGTGGGTCCTTGAGAGACGCGGGCAGCTGGCAGGCAGTGATGGCACAGCGCTCAGGATGCGACAAGAGCAGCAGGAAGGAGACACCATGGCTGCTACCATCATGTCTAGCATGGTGGCCCCACTGCCCTCCTTGGTGAGGAGAAGGTTGTGCTCAGGGAAAGTCTGCCTGGGGGCTGTAATTTTGTCCTGGAAGGATCAGACAACCTCCCATTTAGCACAAACAGAGGTGCTATCTCAGGGTTTCTTCCAGCTGTATTTTCTGCAGATCTCCTCTAGAGCAGCTCATATGGACTTGGAAGACTAACCACGTAAATCTTGAAAATGTGGTTAGTACTGATAGGGTGTCACCAATGTCCTTCTGAATACTTTCAAGTCAAACTTCTACTTAAGGTGGAACTAAAATGGCTCTCGTATGTGTTTATGAGAAACACTTTGATAGGGTCAATGCACACAAAATGTAAAACATAGTGCAAGGATAGTGCCTAGTGCTTCTCCTGGGGAAACACTTAATGAATCCATGTTTAGTGGTTCAATACTTTTTGTGCTGCATCAAGCTCTTGTGCAAAGAGATACCTGCCCTTCCATCCTCTAATTTATTAGAGGAGAAGAAAAATTATTTGAATAACACAGATACCTTTCCTTTGTAAAGTTTAGGCATGCTGTTGACTCACTCATACCCTCAAAAATAAGTATATGTATTTGAGAATCACTATTTTTCCTCATAAAATGAACATTTTTGGTTTTATTTTTGGAATTCACACTTTGACTTTTTCAACAAAATATAAATAAGTGCTAGTGTAGCACATGCTCACAGCAAGAACAAAATGCTGTCACAAAAGTGATTCACCACACAGGAGCCTGCTGTTACCATTTCTTTGCTCTGCAGGCCCATGTTGCTAGAGAAAACGTGAGTCAAGCCTAGCTGCTTGCTATCAGAAAATAGATGGTTGAATTATTTAACATATGAGAGACCAAAGTGATATGAACACAAAAGGCCAGCAAGTTTCAAGTCTCCAGAGACATTTGTAAATCCTGTATCCATGAAAGTGATATACTGTTTATCTAGGTCAGGCTGCCAAATGTAATGCATATTTATATATCTTCCATTGCAGGCTAAGCATCATGTCAAAAATGTCATCAGGAAGTATGAACAACACACAGTGATAGTACCCATTAGCTTTGTGATTACATTCAGCTTTTCTCTCAAGGAAGAGAGATGTTTACTAACTGGTAACTGGTGGGTGATTTCTCCCTCTCCTTATCTCCACCCATGAGTGTTTAATTCTCTTTTCTCTTCCCTGTCCAGCTGGGGAAGGGTGTGACAGAGTGGCTTTGCTGGGTACCTGGCATCCAGCCAGAGTCAACCCACCACAATATTTTATTAAAATCAATGTCTGTAAAGTAGGAAAAACTGTGGGATTTTTTTTTTTTCCGTCAGGTCAGGTGAGGGACAGACAGAAACAGGCCTGCCAAGAGATGGAGTGCCCTACTCCTTAAGGGAACTAAAAGTGTGATTTTGAGCAGGTCTTTACAGCCTTGTCTGTCTCTCTTCTGAGGGTACAATTTGATCACTCTCCAGCCTGCTTTTTCTCCATATTGAAGATAGTAAACAGCTGTGAAACTGCTAAAAACTGTCCATCATCTCTGTAGAGCAAACAAGGCATGCCAGTGTGATGACACCCCTGAAGTTCGGATGCAGAGGGCTGCAAGCCCTTCACACCAGGAATGCCTTCAGATGTAAGAGCAGTGAAGCAGCTTCCTCTTCCCTCACATATCTTGTTATCCACAAGCAGGGCCAATGTCCTATGAGTCACTGAGCTCCAAAACTGCCTAGAAACAAGAAATGCTGAAAAGGAAGTAGAGAGTACTGTAAATAAGCAAAAACACAAATTCTTAGGAATTAGGAGTTCTTAGGAAGGAATACTACTGCCCTGGAGGGACAGTCTCCTGGTCTCTGCCACAAAACTTCTGGTCATTGCTGGTCCATTGACTTTTCTCACACAGCAATTGTATGGAAAGGTCTCATGTTTTTAGTACTTGACTGAATACATTTAAGTTAAATGCTCAAAGCTTCTGAACACCCAACAACTGCCCCTGAAAGTATTAAAAAACATGCTTAGATAAGCATCCAGACTCTGCAAAATATATAATTCTGTAAATAACGGATTTATCCAAGTGTTGACGTTTGCACCTTGGCTTCTTCTCTCCCTGTAGTTATTAACTGTGTCATAGCGAATTTGCACGAAGTAATGCTGTCTATAAATCCTTAATTCTACTATTCATTAACTTTTAAATCCTTGACTTTGCAACTGGACTGATTCTTCAGAAAAAATGTCTGTGCAGTCTTGGATTTTTAGAAGGCAGACTAAAATAACAGAAATTTTCTCAGGAGAAATTATCTGTTGACAGAATCAGAGCTTTCTATCACAGAGATCTTTGTCACTTCAGCAGTAGAATAAGTGATAGCAGTATCAGATTGTCATTATCTGTTTACCAGCAGTGAAGGAGAATGAAAAGTGCCCTTTCCAAAGTGCTTTATAAACCATGGCTGATATCAAGTTTGGAAAATTCTCTGCATCTTGAAGAGAAAGATCCTTTGGTGGTTAGAGATCCTTCTTTGCTACATCTATCATGGTCTTTTCATCAGTGCTTTGAAGTCAGTCCTCTTTCTTAGCTAATCTCATGCTTCCTTTAGCCATTGCTTGTCCTAACCCAGTCATTCAACTGTGTCCTTATTGGTTTTACATTAGGTGGCAGACTTCTCCTTGTTGCCTGGGTGCCAGAGTTGGGAATATCCAAGACCATGTCCTGAGATTTTGTTCTTGTGAAAAAAATTTGGTAAGGTTTTATAAGAAAAGCATGGCACTCTGCCAACTCTGGATATGTCCTGCTATTTGTAATTCTACTGTGGAAGCAGTGTTTGCCCATTTCCACTGAGCTGCCTCTGTCTTGTCTCTGTAAGGATCTGATATAGCAACCAAAATCTGTGAGAAACACAATATATTTGGGGGCTCATGTCCTAAATTTGTTTAAATATCATGCTATTCATGTCAGCTAAGAAACAGAGCCAGTCTGCCCTGCCACTTGCTTTCCTGCGCATCCTAATCTGCTGCAGTACTGTGGGAAGAAAGCCAGTGCAGTGAAGGGAAACATTCACTATCCTCTTTCAAAATAAGACAGAAAATCTCAAATTGTGCTAGACCATCCCAAAAGAGTAACTCCTGAAATCTTTGCTTTAAACCTTTCTTGTGCTGTGCTGAAAAAAGCAGCTACCAAACCATTTGCAGGCTTGGTGTTGAACAGTGAACTTAGGCTGGGAAGGGAAAGATCATTTAGTAGTGACATCACATAATTTGTTGTTACTAAAGTCCATATTTATCCTATTAATAAAGAGTTTGGCATTAACATTTTGTGTAAATGAGGATAATTTATTAAGTAAAAAAAAAAAGAAACTAAGGAAAACAGATTGCTCCAGAGGGCAAAGAAATATATCACTGCAAACATACATAATGGATGCAATTTATAAAGCACTTTTAATTAAAAGTTTTAAACTTGAATTATATCATTTGATTGTAAAAGTTGAGCATGTTTTATTAAGCCAAACTTCTCAGTTGATCTTTATACACCACTTAAGAGAAAATAACCATTATGTTTACAGCTGTCTCTTGGTCATTAGGAAATTTTTTATTTATAACTTACCAAAGTGGTGTAAGCAAAACATTTGGGATCTGTGCTCTTGTTCACCAGAATTTCCTCAGAATGAATTTCCATCTGTCTAGGCCTTTTAACAATGCTAGTTATTCTTCTTTATAGGACTGATGAAAAATACTAATTCTTGCATAGTGCTTTTTATAACAGACTTGAATAACTTTCCCTTAGCTTGGGAGCATGAATGCTTGTCCTTCAAACTATGCTATACATTATCATCTGCTGAAATACACAAATAAAAACCATCTGCTGCAATGAGAAGTCATCTCTGGATGATGGTTTGCTTTGAGTTTATTAGCGAAGAAGGTTGTCTCAGCTCTGTCCCACAAAACCTCTGGTTTGCATAAGAACTTGTTGCACAGAACAAAGAAAAACTGCATTCCCAGATTTTGAAAACATTGAACAATTTGAGAGGAAGCTGGGTATGGATGGTAAATACAAATGCTTTCTAAATTATGGTTCTCACTGTGACCAACAAATGCCCACCTGAGATGAAGCCATGGACAACTCTGGGAATGATCCATCCCCTCTTCCTTAAAATTAAGGTTCAACTTTTAGTTATCAACAATGGAGGAGGTTCTGAACTTGGAATAGGGGCTGGATAGCCAGTCAAGAAATCAACTTGATATTGCTTTGAGATATTAAGCCTTAACAGAAGGTACAAAAAGAATTGTACCTCAGCAAAAGCTGACCTGTTTTTTGGGGGGGTATGTGTGCTGTGTATTCACCTCCTCAGGTTCTTTCTAGCTAGTAAAACAGGCTCATTCAGTTAATTTTTGGATAAAGATGGTCAACCTTGCATTTAGTATGCTTGGGAAGTGCTGGGTGAGACACAGAATTTGTGACCCATCTCACTTATTAATATTACCTCCTCCTGATTCCAAGAGAATTTAGATAGTGAATTGTTCTCTGAACAATCTAACTTTTGGGGGTGGATCTGTGAGATTTAGCTTTGAACATTCCTCTTGCCAGGTTTAATAGAATGTAACACGATAGCCTACAGCAGATTTGCAGTGAGACTTACTCAGGTGACTCCTCTCCAAAAGCTGATGAGCAGAGGGACAAAGTACATCCTCAGAGTGCCATTCTGTACTCCTCAAAAAACAAAATTCACCTGTAGCACTTTGCTTTTAGTGGATGAGCAGAATTTATCCTTCAAAAACCTTTAAAAATTACAAATAGATTAATAAAATATTAAAATAATGGTCTTGCTTCTGTGTCAGGGAAAAAAAAACCAAAATGGTGCTAGACCTTGCTAATGCCTACAAATAGCAATTCTGTAGATGTAAAGTGGAAGTTGTATCTGGCCACAAGAAAATGAAGGGAGCTATATAAACCAAGAAAAGGAGAAGGTTCCTGAGAACCTTTCACTGAAGTTTGGGAGTGAGAAAATGAATTGTCTAACCTCCAAATTAGAAGCTGTCTGTGTAGATCCTCAGTTTGCTGTTTACCTTTCATGCAGTGCTGGTCTGTAGCTTCTTTCTGAGACATTAAAGTCAGGATTTTTCCCACAACCATTTTTTTCCTGTTTTAGCTAAAAATGATAAGGTTTATTTCTGATCTGTTTCAGGACCTTTATCTTCCCCATAGACATAAAGAGGTTTCAATTTGCCAGTTGGCCCTCCTGATTACCAGCAGTTCTGCTTGAGTAATCTCACAGCTTGAAGAAATGGCATAAGACTAATGTAATTTCATTTAATATTGCCAATGTTTATTCCTTTTTTTCTTCTACATGGTTTTTCAGAGTCAAGGAGCATTTTATGGTCACTGATTTCCCTCCTACATCCTCATTTTGCACTGTCAAGTGTGCAAAGAAAGAGCTACAGAGCTGTTTGATCCTTTTATAGTGCTGATAATCAACATGCTGCCCTTTGGGAGGCTGTCATGTTCAAGTACAGGATCCAACACCTTCTGAAGCAAGCTGCCAGCACTTGTCTTTGAATTGCTTTTCCTCTGCTCAAGATAAATGCTGACATTACCTTTCTGACTTTTGTAAGGAGACCACACTCTCAGCTGCAACTGCTGTGAGGAGCAAGTAAAGCATGAATGTACTCAGGCAAAGACTGCTTATACACATTTCAAATCCTCTTTCAGGCCTTTCCACTGAACTTTCAGAGTCCTTCGGTTTTCAAGTGACAACATTTGATATGAGGAGAGTTTTTGGGGTTAGTTCAACCTTGTGCCTACATGTCATAGATATGTGTCTTGGTGTGTTTATATCCTATCCTTCTTCCTACCATGGTGCCCCGCATTCATTCAAGGTATTGATGAGACCATTGCTCCCAAACAGCAGGTATATATCATGGTACCAAAACAGCGTTATAGGAATTGGAAATATTACCATTGGTGCTTGGACATGATTTTGCTATCTTTCCCACAAAGAGATGAATTTTTTTTCTCACATTCTGTCTTATTTCTTAACTCTCTGGCGTTTTCAGCTGCCAGGAGGTGGTGCTGATGTACTCCTCTTTGTCAGGAGCCTGTGATGCATCTGAGCACACAGGACTGAGAGGCAGTTTGACTTTGGCAGACACCTACAAGCTATTTGGTGACAGTATTTGGTTACAATTTTACACCAGTTAAATTTCATGTCACTGAAGCTAGCTGCTAATATTGTGCTGCTGTATTGACTCTGCTGTGAGGAGGAGCTGGACTGCTTGTCTTCTGCTTCTAAAATGCATTGTACCACCTTCCAGGTGCCAGGTTCCTCATGTGCAGTGCACCAGTGTCAATATCTAGAAACTCCCTAAGAGAAGCATTAAAGATTAGGCAACCAGTAGATATGAACTGCAAGAGTGAGTAACTTGTGTTGTAAATGCTACTGGTTCAGACTGAGGTACACAAATTTGGACTGCAGTGCATGGCAAAGATGATGGTGTTACTGTGTTGGTGTGTTCCCACTGGACCTGAAAATTCTGTGCAGCCCACTTCACTGGGTGAAGTAGTGTTTCAAGTCGATAAAACCAGGGTCAGCATGATGTTTTATTTACCTGCAATCATCCAAACAAATCCCTGTTACAGACTTCTCAGAGTTAGAACTTGGTTTGTCTATGTCAATCTCACATCTCCTTGGCCCTTGCTGGGCTGCTGCTTCAGGCTCAGCTAGTCTGTCACAGCTCCTTAGGTTGCTGCAGTGACTTCAGACAATATCTGCCTTACCTTGGACTTCTGTGTGATGATCAGGTTTTTGAAGCTCTTCTTGTTTGTGTCCTGTACACTCAGCATGGCTCAGAGCACCAGGCTCCTGTCCCTGTGGTTCCCACCACCTCCTGTTTGCCTTACTACCCGGGATCTGGTCTGCTGTTCAGTGGTTGCTCTCCTCTTTTCTGCCCTTTGATGACTAACATAAATTTATAAAAATTCCCATCTACTTGTAGAGCTTATTCTACAGAGGCCTGGTCAGTAGCCCAGTCACACTGTCTGGCACAAGCAGAGGAGAAGGGATATTGAAGAGCTAGTGACTGTCTTGTGTATCAGCTCTTTAGGTTCTCCTTAGACAATCTTTGACTAGACCCAGCTTGCATTTCTTGGTGTATAGTTAACTTGTGGTTAACCCTGTGGTTTTCTTTCTGTGTTTTTATTGTCTGACGTACAATTCTTCATTTAAGTTTTCTTTTGAATCTTTTCCTATAGGAAGAACTCATCTTTTGGCTGAAGGTTGGTTTCACAGTCCTGCTCTAAGGCTTCTTGTCTGTATTCAAAATGGCATAATCTGTGACAAATGTACCGTATAAGTAAGTTAAGAATACATTGATCTTTACTCTTGTCTGTGAGTGCTTGATAGGCAAGGAGATATTCAGAAAGCCAATGTCATAAAACTCCTGTGAGCACAAAAACTAAACTCCTACTTTTAAGCGACCAGTATAAAAGACTTGACCTCATAAGGGCAGATAAATCTGTGTGTCACATAAATTCCCTCTCTGGACTCTAATGCTCAGATTCACTGCTTTTCAAGTACTTCAGAATTTCACATATGTATTTTTTTCTTTCACATAAAGGCCTTTCTCAGCACGGCATCGTGACATTTACTCCCTCTCTCTGTTCCAAGTCTATACTAAAGTTAACTGTAAATTCAGCCTGGCAAGTAAGTTTAACTTCTACAAGAATTCATACTCTTCAAGGAAGTTTATGGCATTTTCAGAGGTTTGATTCTCTTTCAAATGGCCTCATCTAAAATACTGGACTCTAAGGCAGTCTTGAGCAGTGAAACTCATAACTTTTCCTTTTCTGTGTAGATGGAAAAAAGCTGATGCCCTGATTATTTTAATTCAGAAATCTATAGAGAGATATATACAGCAGTGGAAATACCAAAGACCTGGCTGTACAAAAATCTGTTTCAGTAAAGTTTTCTCTGTAAGAAGGATTAAAGAACTGCATCCAGGATCAAGTAAAATGCAAGCATTTGATTGCTAAATAGGAGAGGGACAGAATCACTATGACTGATAATCTGGTGAAATCTAGAAGAACTCACAATATCCTCTGGGCTCCTACTTTGATGCAAAGAAATGCATTTGAGGGTTTGGGGTTTTTTGGCTATTTTTTTTCTCTTTAAAAAGGTTTCAATTTTTTAAAACACTATTCCCCTGCCCCTCCCCCAGCTCCCTTTCTCCCATTGCAACAGAGAATTTTTTTTTTTTTGGATGGGATTTGGTTGAATAATTGCAAATAGCTTCATTCCTTTTGTGTCTGACTCACTGATGAACTCAGATATCTCTAAACAATTATTTCAGGAGATATTTCAATTAAAACAGACTTACTTTTTCTTGGCACAGTTCATCACCAGATCAAGTTTTCAAGTAATCTTGTCAGGTTGTCTCTAATCCTACCATGTAAGACTGCTGCGAGTTGCTCTTCTGTAGCTCAGCATCACTCCAAAAGAGGTGTTTCTCACTAAGAAATGGCAAAGCTTTCTATCCTTACCCTCTTGCTGGATTATGTTGTGACAGCCCTATGTCAAAAATATGCCTCATATTTCTTAGGGTCAGGCTTTATCTTGAAGTATGACAGGAGCATGGAATGGGATCTCTCCAGAATGAGTAGTTTATGCCATGGTTTTCTTTCTGCTGAGAGACCAGAATAAATTAATCTAATTTACACTAGGAGAATATTTAGTTTTGATACCAGGAAAAGGTTTCTCTCTAGGGTAGATGCAACGTGCATAGAGTGTCTTTTGTCGAGCTCATGCAAGCAGATTGGATGTGTGGGAGTCCAGAGACAGGGGACTGTGTGTGGTACCAGAAGGGATAGGGTAGACCCAAAGTTTTCAGCCTGGTGTCTGCCTCTGGCTTGCCCAGAAGTTCATTGATTAGGGGGCTGGTGACTCATTTTGGTGCAGTAGTGGTCTGTTCTGGGCCAAAGTCCTCTCAGCTTGCCCT
This sequence comes from Brachypodius melanocephalos, assembly GCA_013398615.1. NCBI lineage: Eukaryota > Metazoa > Chordata > Aves > Passeriformes > Pycnonotidae > Brachypodius > Brachypodius melanocephalos. The sequence goes on along the minus strand of VZSR01003807.1, from coordinate 47,442,508 downwards.
TACCACACAGTCCAGGACTGCTGCAGGGACAGAAGGAACTACTGCTGCTGGGTAGATGCAGTTCATCCTACACTTGGATAAACTGAGCTTTCTGCACCTGAGCCTCTGTCCTTGCATGCCAGGAGAGGTGTAAGAGGTGCCAAACTCCCCAGTCCTCAGAGAGGGATGTTAAATGTCTCACTGAAGACCGTTCTACAGTACCCCCTGGGCATCTTCTGGTTCTACATTTCTATGATTACATTACACAAAAAGCCAGAAAAAAAAAATTAAAACTCCATGAATATATCTCCTATGACCCTGGAAATGGTAGTTTTGCAGAACTGCTTTCCTGCGTTTTTCATTCAGAGTGTATTGTGCTGTTCATTACAGTATGTCAGAGTGACAGTAGCATTATTCTCTTATTTACAGTTCTTCCTTTCTCTTCAGCAGTGAAAATGAAAAGGAAATCAATGCCATTAAAGAGAATAATGACAAACTCACCTCCTGCAAGGTCTATGCTTTTTTTTTTCCCCTGAATTCTCATCTCTGAATGTACTGGTACAAATGTGATGGAAGAATGGAGGAAAACTCCAGGAAACCACCACTGTGAGAGAGAGAAATACTGTGGTAGGCCACAGGATCTGCAAAAGGCTGAAAACAATCCGATGTCCTGCATCCCCCTCCACACCCTGGCCTTTACAAAAGTGTGCTATATGATTAGAAATGACAGGGAGGAAGAGCAAGAAAGATCAAATTTAGTGACACGGGAGACAATTGGAGCTAGTATGATGCAGTAGCAGTCAAACAGCATTCAAACTTTAGTAACATCATTGTGTCTTTCAGTCAATCTTTGCATCACACTGTGAGTCCTCAGATCAAAGAGCTGTTAAAAACCCACCAAGGAAGTTCTCCCTCAGGCAGGAGCCTGTGGTCTCTCACAATTTATTAAGTCAGAGCAGCACCTGACTCTGAACTGTGCCAGCAGGGCAGTATTTCATTGCCCTTTCTGTGGAATTCTGAGCTAAAATCCTTTCAAGAATTTCCAGATTGTGAGCAGAGCTTGCAAGCACAACATCTGGAAACACTTTGGCTTTCAGAAGTGAGAAGGCTGCAGCATGAGTCTATATTCTCTGCAAGAGCTCTGTTCCTCTGTGCTGCATCACTCAGTGAGTAACATTGACTGCTCAGTTCTTCCAGAGTGTGAATTTTACTGAGAAATGAAGCAACAGGGATAGAGGGCAGTGTATTTATCCAGCATGATGCCTTTACTCTAACGAGTGGGGCAGCCATACAGCATTTAGAGTTGCTGACTATAAAGGATGAAACAAATCTCATTTGCATACTACTCTCAGGGAGAGTTTCATTAGTGAGGTTCACCCTCTTTGTACTGTACCAGCCCCTATCTCTCAAGCAACCCCACTGGGCTGATGGGAAGCAATTTAGATGAGCTCAAAAGTGGTTCAGTAAGATGAAAATTTTCAATGGATAATTACAAGGCCAATATTTCATAGGTCTGACTGCTTGCTAATTAACATACTTTGACTAGATCTGCCTGCAGCCAGAGTAGAACCCATTAAGGAGTAAGCTACCAAATTATGTAGTAAATAGTGTGAGGTAACTTCATCCAAAGACAGGCTGGCTATGTGTGATATGGCTTAAAGGTGCTATATTTTGTCTGCATGAAAGGAGAGCTAAGCTAAGCTGAAAGAAAGATGCAGTGGTAGCTGTGAGTGTGACCTGGGACCTGAATGCCAATCAGCTGAGGGCATCAGAGCAGAGAGTGTTGGATGTGGGCTGCAGTTTGAGATTGAATATGGCCAAGAGCACCTACAGCAAAGGATGGTACCGGCCCAGGAGCAAAGAGTGGTAGATTTTGACATTGTTCATGATCATTACAGTAACAAAGTTGCACAGCTGGTTCCTGACCTGCTGCATTCACACATGGAGTTAGGACATCTATGCTTGCCAAAGGAAAGAAGAGCATATAAGGGGTGGTTCTATGCAAAGTTTTTGTGGTTTTGTGAGAGAGAGAGGAAAAAAAGGGTTTAATTAGTCTCTCTTGCTCATTTAAAAAAAAAAATGCTGTTGGCCTGTCCATTGAAAGCACAGTGTCTGCAATTGTTGGTGCGATAATTTCATTACAGCACATTCAGGTACCACTTGGTGATGCTCCTGATGTACAGAGGTTGCACACCTTGCAAGGTTGTGACTTTCCTAGTAAGCACTGCATCCTGTATCCTCAGCACATTTCATACATCCTGGCTGGTTTCCCCTGGGACAAAATATTTCTGTTTTAGCTGCATTACCCAAGAAATACACCTGCTCCTTTATGTAATCAGCACCATCTCTACAGAAGGGTAAATAGCTTCGCATTTACCTGATGCAGCAGATGTTAAACATGTTTGCAAAACGGCAAGTAACGATTGAGAATTAGCTTTGCAAAATCCCCTATAAATGTTATAAAGAAATTAAATAGGTGACAAACACAGCCTTATATGCAGTTTTCTCCATTCATCTGCACTTGTTCTGCTTATAATTAGCAGTCCTGGATAGTCTGCATATGTAGTGTATGTACTTATATGCTTTAAAACCCACTTGTCCTGAGCTCCTGTACAACCACTCTGTGTTGGTGTGTATGTACACATGCATTAGAGAAATACATCCACAATACGTAGGGGTAGATTATTCGTTTTGTGTGTGAGTGTGTGGTATGTAAGTTTGCAAAGAAGGAGGAAAGTAGAATCACTTGCATGGTACTGCTGCTTTTGAAATATTGCTACCTTCAAAACACTGCCAGACCTTCAATTTGGTGGAAGACTTCGCTGAGGAGCAAGATGGGAGCCAGCAATAGCTTAGAGGTATCTTGTCGCTATGAGAGGAGATGTCTCCTGGGTTACAGTATCTGAGCTCAGAAATCACTGTTAGCTGGAGAAAAAAGTATAATCTTGCCTTCTTCATAGCCTTGTAAACTTGTCCTGCATGCAAGCGTGAGATCATACTTCAATCTTATTCTCCCATCTCCCCACCACTAATGTTCTTCATGTGGGCAGTGTAGTGATGTGCTTAAGGGCCTTAGCTCTAATTTCACTGGAGACAAGCTGTTATGTTCCCTTTTCATACAATAATTTCATATTCACACATTCAGATAATGTGAATCTATATTATCTATATCTAAATCTATATCATCATATTTATATATACATTGTGTAAATTGATATGTACAGTATATATACATGTGATCTTTTAGGTATATGCTTATGGATTCAGTGCATAACTGAATCATTTGGTAAAGACTGCTCATGTATAATATTAAAACAAAAAGCTGTAAATAATACAAAAAGTATTTCTGTTCTATAGTATCTGGTTTGTACTAATGGATGATTCCATAGAATTTTAGAGGTGTGTGTATTGGGATACATCATGCAAACATGCTTACCTTAGGTAATGTGTGATTGAATGCATGATTATATGTGTGTATGACATCATTCTGTATTGCAGTGGTGTATACACACTTTAGATTAACCCCCCCAGATGTCAGGGTAAGTTGTTCTCAGCAGCTGGAAGGCTGAAAGCTAAGGCACAGCATCTGCTGTTTATGCAACACTGTTAATATAAAAGAGAGACCTGATGTTCAAAATCTGTAAAAAGATGCTTCAACAGCTGTGCTACCAGCCAGTAAGAGTGGCATTCCCTTGCTGCTCCCTTCAGCCACAGAAGACCATAACTGAATAGCATTTGAATCCTTTGCTGCCTCAAGCATCCAGGCAGCAGCCCTAGAGGTCCTTTCAGATCAGGGTTTTACAGTTCTTCGTAAGCCAGAGGAGATCTTGGAGCTCTTCTGCTTCACAAAGATAGATGAAACTCAAAAAAATTGTGCAAGGGATGATTCAGGACCAAGATCAGCATAGAAGAGAAATAGGGACAAAAGAAGCTGCATGTCCCATTGGTATGTAGTAACACAAGTAATACAAAAATCATGAAGACGTCACCTTTCTTTACCATGGGGTATTACTGGCCATCTGTGAAGGTTTCACATTGGCTGAACTTTGTTTACCAAATGTGAGCTAGGATTCTTGGGAGGAAAAGGCAAAACAGGCTCAACTTAAAAGCAAAATAAATAGTTTATTAACAGAAACACTAAAAGAAGAAAAGGAAAGAAAAAAACACAGATGAAAACTTTCAAAACCCTCTCCCTTCTTTACAAACTGTTCTGTTTCCACAAACAATGTAAAACTAAAAAAAAAATAAACTAAAACTCTAGGTCAGTACCAATTGTAAAATAGTCACTCATTCAGTCGTTGAGAGAGAGAAGTCCCTCCTGTAATTTTAGAAACTTTCAACAAGAGAGCCAGTCTGCTTGCGGCTGTAACTCACACAACAGCAGCCCGCCCAGGACATTCTGCAATTGTGTAACCTCTCATTTCCACGCATCCTTTCCCCTGACCACGCAAATGGGTCGTAGGCTCCCAGATTGGTGAGGTACCTGAAAAAAACCCCAAAACCCAAAGAACCTCAAAGGCAGAGTCCCTTATCCCTGAGAGCAGAGATGTTTTTTCCCTTCTTCACTTGCAGGGGCTT